>VXAY01003309.1:30933-80130 GCA_013399855.1 Oxyruncus cristatus
ATGAGGAGGTGCCCGCGCTCTCCGACGGCGAGGAGCCCTGGGAAGAGGAGGAAGAGGAAGGCGCTGCCGCGGGCCAGACGACACGCTGCCTCTTCTGCGATAGGTAAGGGGCCGGCGCGGGAGGGCGGGGGACCGCGGTGCGCTCTCGCTGCGCCCGCCTGGGCCAGGGGACCGGTGGCGAGCGGGCTGAGCAGGGCAGAGCATAGCAGAGCTGGGCTCGGCCGGGCTGGGCAGAGCTGGGCTGGGCTCGGCCGCGCTGTGCAGAGCTGGGCTGGGCTCGGCCGGGCTGGGCAGAGCTGGGCTGGGCTCGGCCGCGCTGTGCAGAGCTGGGCTGGGCTCGGCCGCGCTGTGCAGAGCTGGGCTGGGCTCGGCCGCGCTGTGCAGAGCTGGGCTGGGCAGAGCTGGGCAGAGCTGAGCTGCGAGTGCTCAGGCTTGGCCCGCGGGAGGCAGCCACGCCAGGGAGGCCATTCATTCCTAGTTTTAGCCGAGCCTTGTAGCATCTGAAATTGTCCCGTGTTCCTCAAGCTGCTCCACGATGTGCGTTTTATGGAGGCACTTCTGTAGGGGTATTAATATATGTGTGTGTGTAACATACAGAGTCCCATACTTCATAACATAACCCTAACCCTAGTTCCAGGGTGAGTTTTTGTTAAAACAAACAAACAAAAAACCACAGATCCCCCAACCAAATAATGCCCCCCTCCCCCCAAAAAAAATCCCAACAAACCAAAACCTGCCCCTGCCCAGATGAAAAAGTTCTGTTTTGCATCCCACACTTCCCTTTGGCAGCCCTTTTCCAGCCCCACTTCAGCTCCAGATCCCAGACTTACTTTCTCTCTCAAGCTAAAGCTTATTGATCGAGCCAAAGGTGTGTTAGATGCAGAGTGAAGGAGAGGATAACATGGAAAGAAGGTAATCCCCTCCCCTAATCCTGGAGCAGAGTGAAGGCTTTTCTCTTTGCTTTTTTTACTCGTTTCTCCCTGTCAGCTTGTCCTATTGCCAGTAAATAGATGAGGGTTTTTATTTGGATGCAGCAGGTCCAGCTGGCCCACCCACCTCCTGTATGTGGTTCTTAGATTTCAGCTTTAACACAGTCTCTGCTTTCCAGGAATTTTTGAAAGTTCACAGGGTTTGTGGCTTTGTCAAACAAAATTTTTGTGTTGTCTTTCATTTCAAAATGTTTGGCAAACAAGGTAAAAGCTTCTTTGTGAGGCATGTGAATAAGGAGGTGCCTGTTCATCCCTTCTCAAAGGCAGAAAATGTGTTCTGAATGTATTGCCTAGCAGGTCAGAACAGAGCATATAAAACTCAGAAGTCAGAACTTCTGAATGGGTTGATATTGCACATATAATAAGCTGTTATTTACAGGTGGTTCAGTTCTGCTGAAGTTGTGTTCTCCCACTGCAAAACAGAGCACGAGTTCAATGTTAGTGATGTGATCCAGAAACATGGTAAGTTTTTTTCATGACTTGTCATTTCCTTTTGCTTATGAGTGTCTCATTTAAAATAAATTGCAAGCATTGGTTTGTTTCTAACTGATTTCATGGTTGTAGCTGAAACTTCCAAGATTGAACAAGATAAGCTATGTGGAAAAATGCTTTTACATTATCTTTATGCTGGCCGTGTCCTGTGTGCTTTATCTACTTGTAAAGCTCTTGACTAGTGAAAAAGTAAGATTGATCTCTGCTGGCTTGTGCTGGTGTGCTGAATCCTCACTGCCTACTTGAGCCAGCCCACTATGTATGTTTATCTGATTTTGGGAACTCTTGCCTGACTCCTGATGCTGTTGTTGAGCTCAGTAGCTTAGCAGACACCAAGGATGTATTCACCCATAAGGCAGGTGATGGATTGTGCTGCTGTTGTCTTTTGAGCAGCTGTTTGCAGTCTTGGCTCGTGTTCCCTCAAAGGATCACAGGAGGGCAAACCCTCCAATGTCTGTTTAACTGCTTCTAGGAGAAGTTTAAGATTGGCTTTCACTTGAAGCTGCGTTTAGGCCAAGGTGGTGACTGAAGGAAAGGACATGTAGGAGGATGTATGTGAAGCAGGGAGGGCTTTGAAAGAGGTAAGTGCTGAGCTACTGGGCCTGAAATATATGTTTTAGTGCATACAGAGGAAAGGTGGAAAGCGGGGGAGGGGAAACTGTTGGAGAAATGCTGTTTTAAGAGTGTTCACTGAAAAGGAGTGTGTGAGATAAGAGGATGGGAACTACATGAAGCATTTAGAAATCTGCCTGTGAAGATCTGGTCTGTTTTTTGTCTAAAATTCAAGGTAAAATATTTTGAGTTTATCTTTGCTCTTGTTGGAGAGAGTACGTAATTGTACTTAAACTACTGTTATTTCTGCCTAGGTGGCAATTTTAAGTCAATGTTGGTATGTATTCTTGATGAGTAGCATCAATTTAAATTCTGTTAAACAGAAAGCTTAAAATGAGCAACAACCTAAAATATCAGCAGGGTAGCTAGTGGCTGTCCTGATGGACTTGCTTGCTAAATGAATGAAATCTCTTTTCATAATCCCCAATTGGATGTGTTCCATTCTTAATTTGTGGCAGATGTATTTGTCCTGAGGGTGAGAATTTCCTGGTTTAATCCTAAGGAGAAGAAAAACATAGATGTCAGAATTAAGATAGGAAGACTGCATTAGATAGTGATGTACACCCCAAGGGGAAGCTGGCCACTTGAACAAGCAATTAGTATTCATTTAATTGTAAAGTATGTGTGCTTTTCTGTAATGCAAACTCTCTCCCTTTTTTTTCCTCTTTTTTTTTTTTCCTCTCAGGACTTGATTTTTATGGATATGTTAAACTAATAAACTTCATCAGATTAAAGGTAGGTGTGCCACATACTACTTCTGTAATCTGTGTCTGGAGAATAGGGAGTCAAGGTGCTATGCTTTCAGTTTGCCCTTTTTTAATAACTGCATGAGATTTTGTATTGTAGTTCTGGAAATAAGAATTCACAGGAATTAAAATAGCTGTTGATTGGTTTATTTAGATATGAAGTTGTTTTAATTTAAATTGTATTTCATTTACGTGAGTTTTATTGTTTTCAGAAGAGGGTGTTCAGACTTGCAAAAAGCCTCCATGCTATGTCGTATCATCTTGTTTTGTTAATTTGTCTTGGCCTTTGCTGTCTTGCTTCAGAAATGAATTTACTTCTCAAGAACTGAAGTTTCTCAGTCCTTGCCTATGTTAGTGTAAAAGAGTGTTTCCTGAGGGTGTGAGCTGGCCAGACCCCTACTTAGTAAGGACAACACCTGATCCCTCAGGCTACAGAACTTTAATCTCTGCTAAAATGATGCCAAGAATCAGGAAAGCTAATGGGAGCCTACAGTTTTAAGATAGGCCTGGGTATATTTTGTGTGTTCTGTGACTTTGAAGCATGTTCCTTGGTTGTTCCCTAGAAGTTTAGGTTTAAAGTTAATGCCATCTTACCTTGTTAAGCACTTTTTTACTTAAATCCTCAAATAGTTACTTAATGCATAACTATCCGTGCAGATTAAACACAGAAAGGCAAAAATTGAAGTCCAGAATCTGACCTTTCCTTTCCTGACGAAGTATTAACTGGCTGGATGCAAACAGGAGAGAATACAGCGTTTCTGACATTAGTCCCTGCAGCAGTGTTCATGTAAAAACACCTGACAGGATTAGCATCTGGGTTTTATTGATTAGACCTGTTGGAAGCTATGAATCTGACACAGCCAAATACCTGAGTAAACTTGGTTCCCGATAGCAGTGTAATCCTGCAAGTGTCCTTCAATATCTATCAGTGCTTTACTTGAGTTCCTTGATGCTGTAGCTTCCTGGGCTTTCTCAGCCTGTGCTACCAAGCTTCTTCAATAATACCTGGTATGTTTTAATGTGTGAAAGAACAAGTCTTTGGCTTTTTTTCTTGAATGAAACTGAAGGGCTGGTGTTTTCAAAGAAACTTAGCTTACATGATCTTCTCCTGTCTAGAAACCAACAGGAGCAGATTTGAGTTCTCTCAGCAGCCCACTGCCTTGGGAAGGAGAGGAATATCTCAAACCAGAACTAGATGATGATCTCCTCCTTCAATTTGGTAAATACTGTTTCAGTATGACTGAACGGCATTGTAGGGTAAATGTGGTATTGTCAGAGTTCATGTCACTGTTATTCAGTGACACTAAGTTACACTCTGGTATTTTTACTGCATGTTGCACATTGATTTTTATTGACTGAGATTTCCATAGCCCTTTTTTATTACCTGCATTTGCTTATTGTAGCAAATTCTCATAGCAGAGATGCTCTGTGTAGTGATTATGCTGGTCAAAGAGACACTCCACCCAACCTTCATTGGGAGATTTGGTTTTTTTTAGTGAAATCTTTTGCTCAGTCAGCTGGCATAACTTCCTACTGTATCCAAAAACACGGTAGCATCATTTTTTTTTTTTTTTTTCCACTGACACCTGTTGAAATCAGCTGAATTTAGCAAGAGGTGAATGGGACCTAGTGCTGAGTCTGGGTTGTAGTTGCAAAGCAGTGTTTCATCCAGGTTCACTCTGGATATGCTCTCCTGAGTTCTGTGTGTTTGTAAGCTTTATAAAAGCCCAAGGAATTGGTTTGAAAATTGAGTTACTGTCTAATTACTATGACATTTTAAATTTATATAATTTCTTACCTTTTACTATTGCCATTAACAGCACTTTTGGCCTCAGAATAACATAATTGGAAAAATGGAGGATAGAACTGTAATTAATTATACTCTAAACCAAATGAATAATCAAACACTGGTATTTAAAGAAGCCTGAATTTTGTATTTATTTGCTTTATTAACTTAGAGCTTGCTTCTAGCATATTTGCTTTTTCTGAGTAGTATTGTGTTCTGCAGTTAGTCCTGTTAAATTCAGTTATGTCTTTTGTAAAACAACCCCCTTTTACAAATCGTCCAAAGACAGAAGTAGCATTTTATGTTTATGATCTGCTGTGAAGCAACACATGACTGGTAGGTGGTTTTTTTTCCCCTCTTCACTTCATCAGATATAGAAGATCTTTGTGAACCCGCAAACGTTGTGCCCTGTAATAGTTTAAATGATACCACGGCGCTCCTTGAACAGTTAAAACACTCAGAACACAGAGCAAGAGTCGCAGAAGCAGCCTTGGCTAGAGCACAGGAAGATCTTCAGAAAATGAAGTAAGTGTTTGAATGAAGTTTTGGGTTGTTCTTATATGGTGTGCTTTAGATGAGAAGATAATAGAAATTTAAAGATGTAGTAGAATGTAACCTCTTGACTCGTGTTAGGGACTGCAGGTTTGACTTGTGTGTTGTAGAGGGTCAGTAAATGTCTTTTAAATGGTTAAAAACTGCACAAAACCGGCACAGATTGAAAAAACCAAAGTATGCTTGGGAAAGCTAAGCAAGGACATGGCTCAGAAACATGTGTTTTACTTCAGACCACTCTTAGTTTTTGAAACACTCTCTGTTAGTCCTTTAGATAAGAATGTAAACACTGAGGAGGTACACAGTGGAGCAAAGAGAAAGGGACTAACAGATTAAATACAAGACTCCAAACATTGTCCGAGTTGGCTCCAAACAATGATTGTTAGTGATAGAGTCCACTTACAGTTTGGAGAAACTCTCAGTGAAATTAATAAATCAACTTTTTTCAGCTACTTTTCAGTCTTAGGTGTGGGTTCTATTACTGAAAATATTCAGTACATCACAGTCAGGAATCAGGACATCTCCAAAGCTGTACATACCACTTCTAAATCTTGAGGTCTGCAAAACATGGATTGATGATGCTCATGGATAAAATGGGACATGTAGGATTAAATCCTGTACAAATGTGTCATTTCAAGATTACACTGATTGGGCACCCAGGAACTGAGGTTGTGTTTAGGAGACTTGGAAAAATAATTCATGTTCTTTTGTGATTAAGTTAATCGGCAAAACCCTTGTTTTGTAAAATACATTTGAGGGTTTGTATATTTTGATATTACACACTTGGTGTTAAAAGTCCCTAAGTAGACCAAACTAAATTCATGTATTTAGATCTTCTCAGCTGTGAACAATTATTTATTTCAGAAATAAGCAGGTTTGTCTTCAGTCGGGTTTGCCTTCTGTGAACTGTACTTCACAGCACACAGTGCTTCTCTGGTACCTCTGGGTACATTATGCATTAATTGATCATAAGCAGTAAGAATGAAATGAATTTGGCACTGTGCTTTGAAAACTTGGGCTTTTTTTACTGTGTGTCTTCTTGTCTTCCTCTTGTTCCATTCATTTTCATTTAAAACAAAAAACCCACTTCAAGTCATCAGCAGCAATTTCTTGTGAGCTCTAAACTTCAATCAGGCTTATAGTTTTTTATTATTTTTTTGATGTTAGTGTATCAAGTTATCTGCTCCCGTAAGAGGGAGCCTTTTAATTATCCTTTGTCAATGCAACCTCTTCCTTTGTCTGTCAACAAAAGTAGCCAGATGTAGATCAGCTGAAGCAGCACAGTTTTAAATTATGGACAGATGAACCAGTTGCATTGTAGTATTTAATGTGCTGTAATTCATAGTGATACTGGTTTATGCTGGAGGTTCCTCCATGGAAAGAGACCATCAGCAGATGTTTGATTTCTGGTGAACCTGTGCAAAATAAAGATGGTAACAGTTCTATAAATCGGGTCTCTGGCACTAGATGTAACTTAGAGATATAAGAACATGGCTTGTATATGCTGAATTTTTTAATCTCTCACCTGTTTAGAGATTATGGCTTTTGTTGTTACTTTTTTCTTGATTTAAAAGACTGTAGGGCAGCTCTGTCTCTAGAGTTTCTTTGGTGCTTGTGTTGCGTGTGTCGGCTTGAGGAACTATTGGATGAATCCATTTTAAATAATTTTAAATTTAAAATAATTTAAATCTCACACAGTGCTAATTATACTTAATTGTATGTCATAGAATCTATTTTTTTGAAGTTTAAGTTTTTATCATTTAGATACTCGGCTAAAAGTAAGGAAAATGCAAGCTGCCATGGTAAAGAGCAATATTAAAAATAAGATCCAGACCTGTACAGGAAGTTCCTGATACTGACAGAATTTTAGTACAAATTCCCTTACCATATTCTCTCCCCCACCTGAACTAGTTGAGCAGAGAGGTATTTGATATACCAGGAGCGAAATAATAGTTTTTTTGGTTTTGTTCTATAAAGATGGTTCTGGTAATGAGGTGTTACCTACAGCTTCTGTATGTCAAATTGCAATTTAAGAAAGTATGATCATTGCTAAAGGTAAGTGTTGGTGGCTTTGGAGTGGTCTAGGGTGCAAGTTTTGTTGCTGTTGGGCTGTAGACCTTGGAGGAATATGGTCTGGCTGATGCACGTTAGGTTTTTCACTTCCTTGTGCGTGTAGTATGAGCTGTTTGCTTGTCAACTTCTAATTGCATTTTCATTATAAAACCCTTGATTTGTGTATTTTGTCATCAAACCTGCTTTGAGGAATAAGAGAACATGGAATCATGGAATGGTTTGGGTTAGAGGGGACCTTAAAGGTCATCTGCTTCCAACCCCCCTGCCATGGTTGCTCAGGGTCCCATCCAGCCTGGCCTTGAAGACTTCCAGGGTGTGGAAGTGCTACAGCTTCTCTGGGCAACCTGTTCCAGGGCCTCACCACCCTCATGGTAGAAAATTTCCTCCTAATATCCAATTTAAGTCTTTCAGCTTAAAGCCATTCCCCCTCATCCCGTTGCTCCATATCCTTGTCCAAAGTCCCTCTCCAGATTTCTTGTAGCCCCTTCAGGTGCTTGGAGGTTACAGTAGGGTCACCCTGGAGCCTTCTTTTCTCCAGGCTGCACAGTCCCAATTCTCTCAGCCTTTCCTCATGTGTTTTAGGCATGCAAGACCATGGAGGAGGAAAAATAAGCAGCATGAAATTAAAGTAATAAATTGAATGTTAAGCTCTGTTTTGTTTTCACCCAAATGCTCAGTTTTAAAATCTTTTCTTCTGCCTCCCAGTAGTCAGACTGTGTTGTGTGGGCTGTAGTTCTTGTGCTCCTTGAGTTGAGTCCGTATCTGCACTGCACAGCCTGAAACACCTTGGGCACCATGGTGCTAGCTTTGGTGCCAGGGAGCAAAATATAGATAATCCTTCCTCAAAAATAGAAACTAAATCCCGATATTTCACTGTGAATAATTGCTTACTGTCAGCAGAAAGCAGGGGTTGCAGTGGTGCAGCAGCCAGGAGGAGCCTGCAGAGGGAGGATGTGCACACCTAAAGCCTGGCCCATTGTTGGCAAAGCCCTGAGCAGCCTGGATTCATTCCTTCCCTCTTCCAAGCCCTTTATCTACCCCCCCTTTCTGCACCCCCCCCCTCCTTTTCATGGTCCCATAAACACATCTCAAGGGTATATTTCAAATTGATTACAGACAATTTGCCCAGGATTTTGTGATGAACACAGATGTCAGGAGCAGCTCATCATCCAGCGCCATTGCAGACCTTCAGGAGGATGAGGATGGTGTTTACTTCAGCTCCTATGGGCATTATGGGATACACGAAGAGATGCTAAAGGTTAGAAAGTCATCTCACCTGCATCTTAGTAGGACTAAAGAGGAGAGAGAATGAAGTGGGCTGTGTGCCCATAAATGTACTGCAGAGCAGCTGCATTTTTAACCCTTTCTATCCAGGATAGTTTTTTTCTCTAAGAATAGGGCTGAGAGATCTTTTTCCAGTTTTACTTCCTTTGTATAAGTTCTGTTTACGGGAGGCATTAGGAACATGAAATCACGTACAAATATGCTTGATATTACAGTAACACAGCCTGACCTTGCCAAAAGCAGCTTTTTTTTTCCTGCATGCTTAAAATATAGAGGATAAAACACAGTACAGGCAGTGAATATTTTTCTTTAGTTTTAAATTTTCCTAACAATTGAAATTTGTTCGGCAAGACCGTTTCTCAAATATTGTGGTTTCCTGTTGCACTAGCTAAATAGAAATTGGTATTTGTGCTTGGTTCAGTGTATTATAACATGACACTGAACAGCTGAAGAAAGAAGTGTGCTCCTTCTAAATGGTTAAGATAAAATTAATGTATAAAACTTTTCAAAGGCAAGCCTATTTTAACTTTAAAATAGAAAAACACATAGCCCGATATCTTCTAATTGACATGTAAATGAAAATCTCTTAATGCTTCCTTTCAGAAAAGATGTAATTGTTATGAAAGTTATAAACAGTTGTATAATTTTAAGCCATAACTAAATAAAATTCCTGTCTAATGTAAAGGTAGAACACAGAGTTGTGAAGTGACTTTGTACAACCCTGCAGCTAGCATAGAAAGTTTTCAGCTTTCTGAATCATTTAATGGGCCCAATGTAGAAATACCTGTGAATCTATGGTAAGAATAGTATAAGCATGAGGTTAATATTAAGGGGAGGGCATTTTACAGAAGCACAGACATGGCTGCAGAAGTAGAAGTGTATTTTCCAAAATGTATAGTCTGTAGAAATATAACTGAAGTCATGAAAGATGGATAGAAATGATGGGGTTTTGGTTGTGCAGTGGTATAAAGCCAACATTTGAGATGTTATTGCCTATAGGACGAGGAAGCCTTTCTGCTTGCTAATAAAGTTTATAATAAACCTACATCTCTGCACAAGGAGATTGTTACAAAATTGTATTTTATTGATTTCAGGATATGTTTCTCAGAAAGCTTTCAGGAAGACTTTCGAGTTTCCAAAGCACACAAAGCCAATTATTTTTTTTTTATGTGTACATTGAAATTTTTCCGATATGGTAGGCTTTCACTTGGACTTTTCTTTTCATGTTTACTTTATTTACATAAATGTAGTGACTTGCTACATGACAATATTTAAGAAAGGAGTTTTGCTGTCTGAATTGTAAATCTGTTTCTGACATCTGTTTCTCACTTTTTTTTTTCTTTATGCCTGGTAGTGGTAGGATGAAGTTTCAATTTGGGCTGTTTTTTTTTTCCTGCAGACACTTCAGAGATGTGAGATAAAATGTTGTTACTTCACACTGGCCAAGTGGCAAATGTTTCCCTTTGCTCTGCCTTTTTTTGCTGAAGAATTTCTTGACTGTCATCTTAATAAATGTTCTTATCATTGTACTTGTAAACAAAACCAAAAAGCTTCACCTGGAAATGTCGAGTGAGAGAACGGGATGGATGGACAGAGATACCTGAAGGGACTGACTGGAGGCAGCAGCTCGAATTGTATTGATTCAGTTGGGGTAGTGCTGAGGCAGTGTGAGTGGGCACGATGTAAGGCTGAAGGATTTCCAGCTGACTGCTTTCTCCAATTGATGCTGAACATTCTGGTTTTGATTATTTATTTTTAAACTTTTTTTGGTCATTTCAGCAAAATCCTATGAAGTTCTGCAGTAATGGTGAAGCTCTAAAAATAGTTGCTCTGAGTATATGACATCATAGTAAACCGGTATGGTTTTCAAGGATCACAGTTTATTCTATTCATTAATGATGTATAATTTTAAAGTAGAATTTTCTAAAATCAACCCTGTTTCTGTGGGTTGTGATAATACTTCTACATTTAAAACTGGATTTTAGAATTTTCAAGCCTCAAAATAATTCTGTCTCCAAATTTTTTATTGACATATCCTTTGTTCTCAGACACTGGTTTTGATCTTAATTTTCTATCAAAATAGACTTTGTTCTTTCTCACTTTAGAAAATTTCTTTTGTTTCTCTGCTGTTTCTAAAAATTCTTACCTTCACATTGTAGAAAAATATTAGATTTAATATAAGCCCTTGAATTTTATCCTTCAGCATTATTTGCACTAGATTAAAAATTGCTGCAATGTTTTTTCTTCTTTGCTGTAACACTTGAACTGTAACAGCGATTCCAAAACCTATACTTGGCTGTCAGTTTGTGTACCTGCTGATGCATGGTAAGAGAATCGATGTTTTAATAGGTTACCTTGCTGGTAAACTGAGCCATATTGCTACCTTTGATATACTAAGATAGTATAAATGTTTCATTCTATGCTTGAAAACATTCCAGCTTCTCCATCCCTGTTGTATTACAGTCAGATTTATTTACTATATTGACTTTTATAGAATGGGCTGCACGGCTTTACTTACTAGCTTGTCATCAGGTTTGCAGATTTGCAGTTTGTTCAGAAATAGATGAGGTTAATTTGATGTAAAACTTTTTTTTTTTTTCCCAAGAAATCCCTTGTGTCACAGGAGAGTTAGAGAATAAAATGATATGAAATTTTTTATGAGCTTGTGATTCAGATGTTTCAAATTGTAGAGGAGGTTGTTATGTAAAGTTGGTGCAGTATTGCCACTCTGCTGTTCCTGGGAAGTGGTGAAGAGGTATTAAGAATTTTGAAAAACTCAGAATGAAATGCAGCAGGTCAGGAGACCATGAGCTAATTTCTTATTTTTCCTTCAGCTGAGGCAACTGGCTTCATTTGCAAAGACAGTAAATTCTGAAGTAATATCACATGGCCAGTGTCATGATTGCAGAGCCCTTTTAAGTACAGTATACACAAAATGTCTTTAGGTCAAGTCCAAAAGAAGTTTTTCAGCATTTTTGAATGACATGCTGCACCTGAGTGAAAAAAATGAACATGTTTTTCTTTTAAACAACAGGATAAGGTGCGTACAGAAAGCTATCGCGACTTCATCTATCAAAACCCACATATCTTCAAGGACAAGGTAGGTAAAACAGCTCAGAAAACACAGTTATTTCTGCGTTTGTATTTTTTCTCAAATGGTAGAAACCCCTCAGGTTGGCCACTTTGTAGCTCTGGGAATGGAGAATGCCACTGTGACAGGATTTGATTTAATGTACTGTGGCTTTATTAGGTGGTGGAGAGCTATTCAGCTGCTGGAGGGTGCAGAGTGCTGATAAGAGCAGTGGTGATGGCCATTGTCATTGTGCTGTGTGCCACGGTGGGATGTTCATTAATTATGTTGCAGGGGTGAAGTTGAGTCCAGTGTATTAGGTGGAATCTCTCTGAGGACCTCTTTACTGGAATTAAGGGAATTTCTATGTATGCCTCATACAATAAAAACGTTCTGGAAGCCCTGTGTTATTAGAGCTGGGAAAGAATTCATGTGTAACTGATTTTTTGAATTAGTGTTGTTCAGTGTCTCCAGAGTAGGTTGTTATTAAAGGGCTTAGAAGTAGGAACTGGTATTTCACTTGCAGTGAAGGAGGATTATACTGATATGACCTTATAGTGGTTGTGACCCCTGTACAGTTGTGATCCTCTTCCTGTCCTCTCTCTTTCTGCTGGCTGATTACTTTGCTGCGTTTTGAATTGATAAAGCCACGGAATGGTTTGGGTTGGAAGGGACCTTAAAGATCATTTAGTTCCAACCGCCCTGCAATTGGCAGGGACACCTTTCGCTAGACCAGCTTGCTCAGAGCTCCATCCAGCCTGGCCTTTCAACACTTCCCAGCTTCCCTGGGAAACCTGTGCCGAGGCATCACCACCTTCACAGTGAAGAATTTTTTCCTAATATCTAGTCTAAACTTCCTGTCTTCCGGTTTAACTCTCTTCCCCCTTGTCTTGTCACTACATGCTCATGTAAATAGTCTCTCTCCATGTTTCTTGTGGGCTCCCTTTGGGTACTGAAAGGCTTCAATTACGTCACCCTTAAGCCTTCTCTTTTCCGGGCTGAACAATCCCAATTCTCTCAGCCTTGCTTTGTAGGAGAGGTGAGAGAGAGAGTTTTGTCCTGGCAGGAGGTATTTCAAGGTTGATAGTGCCTACTTTTTATATCTTACTTCAGTTTTCATTTGGGAACTACAGCAGAAAAAGATTAGGAAATACTTTTCTTCCTTTTCCTTTTGCCTCAGTTCTTGTCACAAGCCTGTTTCTGTTAAACATTTCTAAACTCTTTAATTACAACGAGAGAATAAGGGAAAGTGGTGTAGAATTATACTGCCAGCTACTTAAATGATGCAGGAGACTGCATAGGTGGGCAACTCATCTAAGAAAGCTGAAAAATCAATAAAGGAAAGAAAGATTTCCTGGGAGAAATTTAGTTTCACAGATGCCCCTGAAATTGATAACTGCAGGTTTCCACAGGGCAAAACTGATACGAAGTTACGCGAAATGTGTGTCCTCGTGGAACAGTAATTTTTCCGAATTGGTTGTATTTCTCCTCTACTGTATGAACACACTGGAAACTTTCAAAACAAACCATGGATTAACTGTTATAGTCAACGTTGCTTCAGCCCCTGCAGTAGATACATTTGCTCAAGAAACAGCTGAGAGAATGTATGTGCTTACTCTGTTGTTGTGAAAGCATTCAACTTCTCTGAAGAAAACCTTCTCAATGATCACATCATCTACAAATTGATTTCTGGACATGGTTTTTGCAGCTTTTTTTTTTTGATCAAGATTACCTCAAATTCAGAGTGGATCCAAACCCATCATCGTGTGTTGAGATTGAATTGAAAGACAGATTCTCAACTGCATTGAGTTCCCAATAACCCCCATCCATGTGACCAGTACACTGTTTTTAACTTCTGTGTCTGACCAAACACTGATGTAGCTTTTACATGCTACACAGTTATGGAGACCGTAGAGGATTTTTCTTCTAGAGATCTAGATGTTGCTGAAGGAAATGTTAATGTATTTTTCTTAAATTAATATATCATAGAATGCTCTCAGAACCATATTAATGAGTGAAACTTCCAACTTAAAGAAAAAAGCTGTTTTCCCTTAAAGTTTGTTTACAGTTTTTTTTAAAAAAAGTGGGTAAAATTCTGATATTGTATATTTCCTAGAACTCCCATATTGTATTCCTCCCTGCAAAATACGGAGTGGTGCTTTTTATTCTTTCTAAAAGGACACTTGTGAGATAGCTTGGCAGGAGCTTGTTCAAAGAGCCGAATTTGTCGTACTCACTTCTGATGCAAATCTGCTTTATCCTAAAGAGGTGTGTTTGCATGGTGGCAGATGGGAACAGAATATCTAGGTTTGTTTATTAGGCATACTTTATTCAGAACTCAGCTTTCAAAATAAATTATTAAAACTTGTATGAATCCTGCTTACTGCCTTTATCTTCAACCTGTCAAATGTATTTGAGATGAGAATAGAACAATTTAGATTACCTAGCAGGAGTAGTTAAAGTACTCAGTAAATGTGGTTCATTTTTCAATGAGAGTATTTTGGGGTAAAAAAAAAAAATTTAGTGAAGCACTGTTGCCATGCTTAGTTTTTGTGGTAGAATAGAAGTCTGAGGCAAGATCAATGCCATATTCAGGGAATAAAATGAAATTTTAAAACATTGTTCCCACTAAGAATGCATTGATGGAATTGATTTAATTGGCCAAATCACCTAGCGTCCTGTTTTTCTGCATTAGAAGTATTTTTTCTATTACTTAAAGTAGAATATCAGTTTTGATTACGCTGCAGAGAAGGACTGTGGTGCTGCAGTGTATTATTGTGTAGTCAAATCGCCAGTCCAGCTGCTCCAGATCTTTGGTGAGAGGCCATATGTGGTCACCACAAGAATGTGTGAGCTGTAGACCCTTGTCCTTAGGCTAATTGGTGATCATTCTGCTTGTCTTTCTGTTCCTCACATGTATTCCAGCTTGTATATTTTCTCTCTGGTGCCTTTTTCTCCACCCCTATTCCCTGCCTAAGGCTAGATGAGCTCCATCTGGGTTTTTAACTGACCAGGGCAGCTGTCCAAAGTGGTGTCTGTTTTGATTTTTTTCCAATTTGTCGTGATTGCTCTCTTTCATGCAACTGTATGTCGAGATCATTCTTTCACAGGGGTTTATTTTTGGCTGTGACTTCCAGCTTTCATGGCTCAGTGATTTTGTTAACTACCATGGGTACAGTGTTTGAATAGGTGATGTTGTGGGGGGGGTGAGATTTCAGCAGCTGCAAGGATATTGATTTTTATTTTCTATTCCTGTCTCCAGCAGATTCAGCCTAGGGAGTTCTGTAGCCATAACATATTCATATGTAACTTGAGAGTTGTAGAGTTGAGTCCTTTTTGAAATGCAGCTGCAAAGAGTTGCAAGTGGAACAAGTAACTCTATCCACAACTTCCCTGGCCAACCTCTACACAAGGTGCTGTAAAAAAATTCATCACACTAACATTTTTTTAGTCTGATTCCAGGTAGTAAGTCACTCTACCAAGACAGGTGGCAGTGAGTTCTTCAGTCATTGCTTCCCAAACACCACAGCAGAAGCTCACTTACACTGTACTGCTATGGATAAACAGCTGGTTTTACTCATACTGGCATCAGGATCACTGTTCTGTATCCATATATAGGATTGTACACAAGGGAAGGCAGACAGACCTAAGGTGCAGAGCATTCCAGTGTTGACTTGGATACTGTTTGCAGGTGAAATGTAAAAGTGCACATGCAAAGCTTTGTTGTGCTGAAGCAAGAAGGCTCAGTAGCTCATGAGCTGAGAAATGTTTCAGTAGGGTGCATTATTGCCTTGAAATATTTTTAAAATGGGATTATAACTCTCAAATGGTGGATTGATGATTGAGGAATTTGATGCCTTCTCTGGAAAAAAAATTAATGTCATGAAAGCTGTGAGGACAGACTTCACAGCACTGGGTGCTCTGAAGAGGAAAGATGGTGAAAGAAGTTTTCCTTTCTCATAAATTGTTACTATGACTAATAATTCTGACTCAGTGTTCTGGTTGACTTAGAAGTGTTTAGGAAGTTGTACGTACTATCATGTTAGGGTCTTACATGTGGGAAAGGAAGTCTGTCTTTACAGTTGTGGTTCTGTTAATGCTTAAATGCTATACATGATAGGAGTGGTTATACATAGTGTTTAGGAAACTTGATTTTCAGACTTCAGAAAGTTTTGGGGTTTAGTGCTCGTCTGCTTCAATTCTTCATCTGGAAAATGTGGTAGGGGGGTGTGGATTTAGAACTGCAGTTTGACTTGGGTATCTGTGCATGTAACAGTAAAACTTGATGCTACCATTTGTTCTTTTTGTTGGAATGTGGTATCTATCTACTGACATAGAAATAAGTGTGGAAAAATCATAGCAAGGAAAATAAGACAATTTTACTTTATGACTTTCAGGTGGTTTTGGATGTTGGCTGTGGAACTGGAATACTCTCCATGTTTGCCGCCAAAGCAGGCGCGAAGAAAGTGATTGGAGTTGACCAATCTGAAATCATCTATCAGGCCATGGACATCATAAGGTAGGAAAAGTTCCAAGAAAAGTTGGGTAAATATTACTGTAAAAAGTTATTAAAATGCTGTTCCTAGTTAATGATCACCTGTCAAGGTCTGTGTTTTGTTGAAGCCCTTCTTTGCCTGAAGTATTTCTTCAGGGTGTTTTGTAAAGTTGCTTGTAATCTATTACAACAGAAGTAAAACCCTATTTCACATTTGTAACAATCTTGAAGATGTCAGGGACTCCTGGAAAAAGTTCTCTTTATGGAATGAGTTTTCATGCCAGAAAAGCATTTCAGTCAAAGATGCACTTGCGTGCTTAACATGGTACTTTCCCCAAACAGATATTTAATTAATAGAGTCACTTCACAGCATCCATTTTTTGGTGTTTTGTAAAGTTGCTTGCCCCCTTGGTAGGGGTAATTAAAACAGACCTTCCTCCTAATGGTACCACGGGGCCAGTGCTGCATGGCTGCAGTGGCTCCAGCTGAATACTACCTGTCCATTTGCCATTCTTACATTTTAAATGTTGCTACTGATAAAACTGTAAGTGTTTAGACAGCACTGGAGACCAAGAAGATGTCAGAAACTTTACCTGGGTGCACTACTTTGAGTTAAAGTAAGTTCCAATTTAGATAAACTCAGTGAAAGTTGTTCAATGTGTGTATATATGTAGTTGTTTGATTTTTCGGTTTCTATATGGGAATTTTAAATAAGTTCTAGAATTTCTATAATTTGTCTGTGTTATAGAAAATAACATCCCTACCCTATCAGCTGCTCATCCCTAATTCAGCATTATCCACAGACTTGGTGAGGGTACGTTCTGTCCCATTATGTCACTAAATTAATTAGTATTAATTAGTATCAGAACTAGCACTGAACCGTGAGGGACACCTCTGGTACCTGGCTACCAGTTAGGATTTTTACTCTTCCTTTCACCTCTTGAACTTCCTAGTATAGACAGCTTTCCACCCATCTCATGGTTCATTTATCCACTCCACATGTCACTCATTTACCTATGGAGGATATTAAGGAAGACTGTGAGCATATGTAGAAATGAAACAATGACATCTGAAGACTTAAAAAGGGTTTCATAGCATCAGGTAGGAGAAATGTAGGTGTAGATGCGTGCTGTTGATAGCTGAGGCATGTAGGTTTTTTCATTTACGTTGATTTTGTCGGAGCAACTGTGAAAAAGTCCAGGTAGATGCTGAAAAATTTGGGAGTGACAGGGTTGTTTTTTTTAATACAAGCTTGAGTTGTATAGAAGTAATGTTGTTGAAGCTGAATTTTTTAGGTACTACTTCACACTTTGGTCATGCAACACTGCCCACTTGGATGCTGTAAAGTGACTCTATTAATTAAATATCTGTTTGGGGAAAGTACCATGTTAAGCACGCAAGTGCATCTTTGACTGAAATGCTTTTCTGGCATGAAAACTCATTCCATAAAGAGAACTTTTTCCAGGAGTCCCTGACATCTTCAAGATTGTTACAAATGTGAAATAGGGTTTTACTTCTGTTGTAATAGATTACAAATTCAGGATTGTTCATATCTTTCAATAGGTGCACAAAGTCCTTTGAATGTTGTTCATACTTGGGGGAGAATAGAAGTACCAGTCAACATGTGTTACCTGTGGTGAGGAGAAGGGCAGGCCTTTAAGAAAAACAATGAATCAAAACTCTTAAATTCTTGAGGAGTGATGCATTGCCACTTAAGTGCACAGCAAGTCATCAGTGAGGCTGCACATCTATAGATACCTTCTGCTACAAAGAGTTCTGTTCACATTAAAGTCTCCAGTTCGCATCAAAACAATTTATGTTTGTCTGGTTAAACCTGCTTTTCCTAAACTTGCACTGGAGTAACAAATTTTTATTGGAATACTAAACAACTCTGTGTAGCTTAAAAATGACTATTGTAGTGTGCTTCCACCTGTGATTCAAGTATGTGCCCGAGAGCTTTTGTCCCTCCCAGAATTCAGGTTAATTTCTAGCATGGTAATTACTGGAAACAGTGCAACCCATGTGTGTAGGTAAACTGGAATAAGTAGCCTGACCAGCCTTAAACTACCTTTTAAATAAATGATTGCCTTTTCTTGCTATGAATAGTAAAACTAGTAAACAATAGTGCAGTGAATGACTTGATTTTTGTCATCCATCACTGCTATGATAGAATAGAAAGTTGAAGTATACTGCCTAAATAGCATCTCAGCAGTTTTTCCTACAGTGTGTAAACTACGTTGGTTGGGTTGGGTTTTTTTAAACATTATAGTTGGAAATAAGTATGTAATGAATTAATCTTTTTCCTCTCTTTAAATCGTGCCCTTGTTTGTGGTCACTTAGGAAGTTATCCTTAGATCTCTTTTTATCCTTCTTAAATTATTGTTGTTGGTGGTAACTCTTTAACATTTTATTTTTCACTTTGAACTTCTGATTTTACTTCTGTTTATAGCATTAAATATGGTATTAGTGATGAACTGCTACTCTTCTAACAGAGTATCTAATTGATCTTTGCAACAGCCCACATGTTCAAATAGCCCTTTGACCCTTTTCTTTCCCTCCCTTCATCTTGATCGTTCTCCCATTGTCTTTGAGATAGAATTTTTAATGTGATTAGTGGTCTGCATTGAAAGCCAGACAGAACGTAAGAGTAAGATATCAGGAGAGGGAGGGAAGGGGCAGATAAGAACTGCAGTGGGAAGATAAATTTCTGTGGTGAGAATACTTTTCTGCCCTCTGTAAGAGCAGAAATAAGCTTTGTAATAAAGGTCTGTGCAAGAGAGGATATAATATGGTTTGCCAAGAAGAAAAATAGTAGATTTCAAGCATTTACATACTCAGTAATTTCAGTGTTGTGCAGTTATTGTTTCAAAAGCAGTCATCCTGTCACAGAGCCTTCCTCCATGTGCAGGATGGTTGTACCGTTACATGCGTGTGAGGTAACACCTGATTCCTGCAGGTACTGAGCACTGCAGATGCTTTTGCTCAGAATCCCAGTGGAGAGGATGCATTTATTGTGGAATAGCTGTAGTACTGATCTAGAGGGAATGTTTGTTCTCGGTGACTTTGCAGCTGGTTTGGTTAAATAAAAAACCAAGTTGTGCAAAACAGCTTTGTAAGGAAGGTAATTTCCATTGCTGTCCTAGTGTGGTGAGCAGGCTCTGATTGCTGTAGACTTTGTAGAGGTTAAAGGAGGAGAAATGGGAACAAGCAGCTCAGAGGACCATCATTTTTAAATTGTCTCCTTCTCTATTTTCCTGGTTTCTGAAGCTTACACATTTGCATGTGTGGCATGTTGGAGGTATATACAGATCTACAGTCTGCCATCTTTGCCTGGCACTTAATCTGCTGCCATTTTTAGCTGCTTGGAAATATTCCCTCTGAAATATAACTGAGAAATATTATGTTCTACTGCTTTCTTGGTTCGTTAAAAGAAAAAGTTCGAGGGGGGAGTGCGAAGTACAGATGTCAGTATATCTCTCTTGACAGCATAAATCAGAAATAGAAACTAATTTGTTTATGTTTGGACTTGCAGATTAAATAAACTTGAAAATATTACATTAGTCAAAGGAAGAATTGAAGAAGTAGATCTGCCTTTGGAAAAAGTGGATGTAATTATATCTGAATGGATGGTAAGGTGCATGAATATTCCTTTCAAGGTGTAGTTATTTTCAGGAAAAAATGTTTTATTTAATTTGAAAAGTTATTCTTTAAGTACTGCTATTTTTTTGAACTGAAACATCTATCATGCTTCCAGCAGTGTCTTTGACAATGTGAGAGATGGGATGGCAGTCCTGATTGTGGTGTATGGATACAGTTCTGATCTCTCTTGTTCAAGCTGCTGTTGAGCTACTTTGGGTGCAGCAGTAAGTTTCTGTTAGGTAGTTGGTTTGCAAATCTCTAAAGCACTCTATTCCTCAGTCACTGCTCAGGTGAAAGTAATGAAGAAATATTGTATTAGTCATTGAGCTGGATCATTCTGATGAGTAAAATGCCTTTAGTCTGCAAATTCAGCTTAGGACTGTCCTGACTGTGAGGGAAAGGCAGTAAGGAGGTGAGGTGCTTAACACTGTTTTCAAGCTCTGCCTGTATTTGCAGATTTCCAGGGTAATGTTCATCGCCATTTTTTTTAGTGGAACAATAAAGTTACTGATTTTTAAAAGTACAAAATAAATATGGTGGACAACAGGAAACACAGTGTCTAAATGAGCCATCTCCTGGAATCCATTGGAGTTCAGCTGTTGGCCGTTCTGTTTCTTTCCTGTGCTGACTGGTAGCTGTTACACACCTTGTGCTTGCTACCTGCCATTAATCCTAATAATGAAATCTGTGTTACAAGACCCAGTGCCAGGCTAGCTGCATAGTGACTGAATGCCTGTTCCCTATCACAAACGTGGTAGGAAACATCTCCTGTAACTGTTTTTTCGTGAACTTCTGCTATTCAGTCTCCTCATATCGTAGACCTTCAAAAAGCACTTCAAAATACAGGTTTTCTTCATGCTAGTTCCAGCTGCTGGGACTTAAAGATTCTTTTCCGGTTCCAGTTTAAGATCAAGAACAAAAATGTACATTCAAAGTAACTTATTTTTGTGGTGGGTTTTTTTTTTTTACAAACCGTGGCCATTCTGAGGCCCATCCCTCAAGGGTCTTTTGGAGAGAGGTCAAGTATTCACTGTGGATCCATATGTATCTATTTATTTGTTTCCAGGAAAAGGTGAAAATAAATTGTTTTGCCTTTTCTGTGGTTTTGGTTTTTTTTTTTCTTTTTCTTTTAAAGCTACATATTTCAGTGAGCTGGAAATCTGCAGTTTTTCCTTCACTGCTATGATGTATATTTGAAACATGAGCTTAGTTTAGTGTTGAGGTCACTAGTTTCAAGGAAGGTTTAAGCCACTGGCTTAAACTAATGGTTTAAAAATAGCACATTGTGGTTGGTGATTTCTGACAGTATAGTGCCTTCACTAGGAATGCAATTACAGTTCTTTCAGAGAAACCTTTGATCAGTTGCCTAATGTGTGCACCAAGATTAATGTTCCCAAAATCACATCTCATTCTAGAGCCCAAGATTTGGGTTTAAAAGGAACTGGAGCAGTTGAACTGAAGTCATGTTGTAAATCAGTTCCTCTAAGGTGAAGTAAAGGATTTAAAAAAACTGGGTCTTGTAAGGAAAGAAGTATTGAATATTCCCTGGTTTTCCTTTGTGTGCTGATTTATCTTTTAGTGTCATAATTACATAGCCATGTGTGTTTCACTTAATTAGGCATTCTAAATATTTAGGATTGTTAGGATTTTTATAGGTTGCTGCAATACAGAGATAAAGAGGACAATGCTGTGGAAGTAAGATTGATAGCTGGACAGTGTACACACTGTTCCAACACTGCTCAGAAAGGAACATTATGTTGCCTAGATGCAGATGAAGATTTCTCTTTGTCTGGCTTTCTTGTGTGAATTTGCTTTTTCATTTCCTTCCCTGGTGTGAAATCTTTTGTTAGTATGTGAATATAAGTGCTTGAAAATGTGGGAAATGTTGAAGCATGAGAGCAAAAAGGAGTTCAGTGTATGTCAGTTTTCAGTTCTTTATGTAGAGAATCTGTGTGGACTGGCAGGAAAATTCTCCTGGGAATAGTTGTTTTTCTTCGTAACAGAAATATGAAAAGTCGCTGTTCTGTTTAGGAAACAAACTGCTTTTAGATTGGTAAATGCCAAACTCTTTTGTGGAGCCATAGCTTTGTTTCGCTTGGTGCAGAGCAGTACACTATCAACTCCTTTTTAGAGCTGTGTCCGGAGCATCAGAAAATGTGGAATCAGAAAATCAAAGAAGTGTGAGACAACAGAGAGGAAAAATACTGCATTCTCCCAGGATGGCTTTTAGATTAGGCTTTCTGAGAAAGATGTCACATAGAACAGTGTCTTGTAAAAGATGCAGCATTGCATTATGAGCATCTCCATTGTAATGGTTTCTGATGATTTATTGTCTTAATTGCAGAAGTGACCTATGATTCACAAATGCTTGCTATTTTTAAATTTGTTCCCTTAAACTATGGAAAAATGGGACAAGCATCTTAAGTATTACACAATGGACAGGGTGGGTGTGAGTGCATGTGTGTAAGTAGAAATCTATATTTCAAATATATACTTGCCATCTTCCAAAATAATATTTTTCCATTTTAAATTCATCTGGATATGGTTTTGTCATGTGCCAGGTTTCGAGGCTGAGTGATGAGCACCTGTCTCTTCTGTGACTTTATTTCAGCCAGTGAAAGAAATAAGAAGTGATCCTGGTTTTAATGTACTGAATGCAGTTTGTGACATCTGAAGTATGTGTATTTGACAATGTTAAAATCAAACCATGAGCAGGACATCTCTATGACTGTGACTATGTTCAACTAAAACCTGTGTGTAAAGCACAGAAAAACACAGTGGGAGGTGTGATGAGACGTGAGCTGTTCTCTTGGTGTCCAGAAGGGAGATTGCTGAACATCGGGGGCCCATCGGACTTCCAGAGACCTCTGGGCCATCCCTTTAGGCTTCTCCATTCCAGAGACAGCTGGATATTGTTTTTAGCAAAGCCTTGGTGCAGTGTGCAACCTGACATGAGGGATTCTTGTGTGCTGTGGACCAGGAGCGCAGGGGGAGAGCAGGAGGACTGAAGGAAAACTTCACCCAATAAGCCACGTTCCCTTAAGAAAGAGTGGCCGAGTCAGAGCGTGTTCTACAACCAAACTGGGTTCTGTGAGGAGAAAGTCCTTCAATTCATAGGGAAAGGTTATTTGAATGTAAGAATGGGTGAATTTTATGTAAAATCTCCCTGCTGGCCTTGTTTTTTGTAGCGGTTTCCCTGACCAGAATTCTTTGATACTCTGTATCAGGTCTTTGAGCTTCTGATGCACCATCAAAACCTTAATTTGTGAAACTACGAATTTTATTGTTAGTGACTACAGGTACCAGTCTTTAACATTTTATTGCTTGTCTGCTTAGGTAGGTAACCTGCAATTAAATCTCTTACTTATTGTTCAAACTGTAAACTTACATGAATTAGCCAGGCAGGAAAATATTTGCTATAAAGATACTAAAAAGATATGAAGATACAAAAAAGCTTTGCAGGCTGCTTATTGAAAGAATGAGTGCAGAAAGAAAATGTATGTTATGCTTTTCTGGAATGTTCCTACACAGCTGCATCTGTGTGCAGATTTTTTTTTTTTTTTTGGCTTTCAGTATGCTTTTGCTTCCTTTCTCTAGCTAAAACCACAGAGCTAAAGGTTCCAAGAGTTATTCACTTAAAAAATACTTGCATTTCTTGTGTATAAAGGGGTTTTATTGTGAGAGACAATTGCCAGAAATGATTGTCTCAAGTACAGTGTTAGTGTACAGCTTGTTCTCATAGATTTTTTTTTTTTTTTTTTATGCATTGCTTTATGGTACTGAATATGCATCAGAGTTTTGTCCAAGGAAAAACTCGGAAAGAGGTGGACTGTCAGATTAAAATAAATTGAGCATACAATCCAGTACTCTTGTCTTTTAATCATATCTTTGGTCAGATAGCTAATTTTTTTCCCCTCATTTTTCTTTTCTTTTTTTCTGTATTTCTTTTTTTTTTTTTTTAGATAATTTTGAAATAATATGAGGGTGGGCTGAGAATATCAGGATCTAGGAAAAAGGACTAGGAAGTGAGCATGTCTGAAATGCTGGAAACCATCTTTTCCCTCCTTCCTCCTTTCCCCTCTTTCTATGAGATACACAGTGATGACACTTTTTTAACACTTACTAGTCATTTGGTAATCTTAATATTCTCTATTGTTTTAGTATTTGGAGGTGCATTAATACAAGTGCTCTATGTAACAGTTATAATTTATAACTATACATGAGAATTGAGCTTTTTTTGTGTTCTTAATACTCTGGTGTGAAGAGCATACTAAGTAGCTGAATGCTTTTCTTTATAGCAAAATGGTTTTTGTAAAATAATTTAATTTCCTTGCTTGATTTTTTGATCCAATAATGGATATCACTTTTCTACTCTTCACATCTTCCCATTTGGTGTTCTCACTCCTGTTTGTTTAAGGGCACAACAGGGTGTGCCTAATGGCAAAGTCAAGCTGTAGTTCTGAAATTTGTGAGTTTTCTGTCAGTAATGAATGTTTGTTTTTTTTTTTTTTGAAATTAAATCATACATGAGAGATCAGCATGAAGGCTGACTTAGTATGTGGGAAATGGTGCTGCAGCAGAGCATGCAGAAGAGTTTGTGTAGCTGCTGCTTGTCATTTAAATGCACCACGGCTTTTGGGGGAGATTTTGTCAAGTAAAAAGTCATTTTTCACAACGTTGAGTGGGCCACATCAGTTTTGTGTATCTGTTAATGCCAGATTGCATTTTATGTCTGAAATCATAATCTCTTGTCCAATCGGTGTTGCATGTTGTAACATGCTTTACTCTGTAGGCCAGTGGAAATCTTGTAGTTAGAAACTTCAGCTTAAGAAAATAATGCACTTTTTTCTACCACTAGGGATTAAAAAATAAAATAAATGCTGTCTGGGCCAGCGTTTTGGCCTTTCATCTCATTAAATATTTAGTATTAAACCTTACTGAACCTGGAGAACAAGACCAGGTTCAGTAATGTTACAGAAAATAATAAAATGCATCTCTGATAGAAGGCAAAGGGGAAAACACAACTCTTATTTAAGTAGTTAAATATTTCTTCTCAATTCTATCTTTACGTATTTTGTTCTGCTGTACCAAAAATTCTGCTAATTCATGCTATTGTAAACATGGTAATGGCACTGTTTGATGCTTTTAAAGAGCTTAATTTCTTTTTCTCCACAAAGATTATCATGATGAATACCGAAGCACTAAAGTTAAAAGAACTTGCCATACTTATGTTTTGATCCATCGGCAAAATATTTTTATGCAACTTTGAATTAAAATGAAAATAAATATAAGAGTGCTATGGTGTAGTTGAATAATAGAGAAAAAATTAACAATGCAGGATATTAAGGCATCAAAGCTTTGTGAGCCTTTTATAATTCTCTTATGAACACACAATACAGATATAAAGGATATATAAGAAATGTAGCAATACTCACATTCCTCTGGATTCAGATATGCCAGTGGGCTCATGCATTTTTTATGGGTGTCTTGGGCAGACATGAGGTGGGCAGGTGTTACTCCACAGTGCTGAGTGTTTTTGTTCCTGTCCAGATCTCTTTATGTGGAGGTTTGTTATCTGGAGAACATTTCGTTTCAGCTTTGCAAATTATAAAAAATAAGGAACTTTATGTTCACTTTGAGGAGGAAATGGCCAGCTTTTAGTAGAAAATGTGCATTATGACAGCATAACACTGAAGATGTTCTGTGTATTCAGTTTGTCTTTAACAGAGAAAGTGTCGCCTTTTATGTGTTTAGCCACCATCAAAATCGTACTAGTAATTTGCAGCTCACAGGTTTGTATCCTGGAGATCTCTTTGCAGTAATTAATTTTGGGGATGTTAATGCATGCCTAAGAAAAAGCAAACCCCTGAGCATTACTGGGGTGGCAGCAGTGGTGCCCCACAGCATCACTGGGAAGGAATGTCGGGTATAATTCATTTTCCAGGGGCACCCCTACAGGTGGGGCAGCAGCCTGTGAAATTGCATTCCAGATTACACCACGGAGGAGCACAGCACACTGAGCTCAGTGCTGTGGGATAAGTAATAAGTGGCTTGATTCAGTACCATTGGTGGCTTATGTAACTTGCAGGAAGGCTGTAATGAGTTGGGGGACAACAAACAGTGCCGGGGGGGAAAGGTCAGGGAAAGGATGGTGAGAATTTCTCTGTGTTTCTCATGAGGAGGGATGCCTTCCAGTTGTGCTTCTTGCACTTGGTTGGCAGACATAGGTGATGGGCAGTGAAGAGCTGATCCGTAAAAATGTCACTTCATAGGTTACTGACTCTTGCTGTTAACTAGTCTTAAGGTATATCCTAGAGGCTACACTTAAAATACTGTGCAAACAACTCATTTTCAATTAAAGGCATCTAAAAATAATTCTTCCTAGCTAAACACATTCTAATTTTAAAACTGTAAGAATAATATTATTAAAAAGAAAACTGTGGTTCTAGTTCTGTGCTTTTGGCTTGCTGTAGATATCAAATAATCTCTGCCTGGTGCAGGGTGAGCTCCTGGCCTTTTCAGCTGTTCAGCAAAGCTTACTAACAATCCTCTTACAAAGCAGTGGTCTTCGTTCTGGGACTTATTCTAAGGACTTACAGAAGTTGGGCAGTACAGTGGAAGAACAGGCAACATTTGGAAGAAAAACTTCCAGTGGAGCGCTGCCCAGTTGCCACAAGAAACGGTTTGAGAAGAGGACATAGCCATTATTTTCACACTGGATTCTTGCTGAACACAAATATGTCAAGTTTCTGGGTTTTCCAGTTTTGTTTTTAATCTCGAAGGCTACAGGTAGTGACGTTTATGTGCAGTTCTAAACTTGCAGCATTTTTTATTCTGAGAATCTCAGGCAAAATTAACATCCAAGGTGGCGCAAACTTGAAGTAATTTGATGGTCTTAGCAGTGTAGTTTCATGAAGTGCCATCTCTCTTCAGTAGTGTGTCATGATGACTTCAAAAATAAAAAATAAATTAAAAAAAAAGACTACCCAAATATGGAAGTGTAGGAAAAATGAAGGAAAGTATCTTTAGTTGTTTAGGTTGGGAAAGATCTCTAAGATGATTGAGTCTCTAGCCATTAACCCAGCACTGTCAAGCCCATCACTGACCATGTCCCCAAGTGTCACATCTACAGTCCAGGGATGGTGACTCCACTGCTGCTCTGGGCAGCCTGTTCCAGTGCTTAACAATCCTTTCACTGAAGAAATTTTCCCTAATATCCGATCTGAAACTTCCCTGGTGCAGCTTCTTAACTTTCCTTTGTTAGGTTACTGCTGACTGGGCTTGTGGGACTGCAGGTCCAAAGTCTGGACTTCAGTTGTCCATTTTGTTCTTTCCTGATCAAGCCATATGGCTAATCTGTGTTTTAAGCAAAATGAGAATTAGGATGCTAAGTGAAAATTCAAGACCTGTGTTGGTATTTGTTTTAGTTGATTTGGTGTTTTAAAGATGTAGGTGAAATATGTTTACAGTATTGAGTAAGAAGAAGGATCATAGTCAAAATTGGAAAACAGGAAGGATGTAAAAAATCAGTAAATCTGTTGGGAAACAAAGGGCTGTATATCTCATAAATCTGCAGTTTATTTAAAAGTAGTTGAGAAACTGGATGTTTTCTATAAAATGCTAATTCTATTTAATACTGTCAAATGGGGTTTTTTAACATCTCAAATGTTTAAGGAACGTTTTTTTCTGTTTCAGAAAATAACTCACTCAAGCTTACAATGAGTTATTCCAAACACCAGTAGCAGTATGATTAAGCTGCCACAAAGTTAATCCCAACACAAAAAAAACCCCTGTGCAAATCTAGTTCTAACCATTTTTATTCTGGAAATTTTTGTAAGTCCAGATTCTGCTAGATGATGTTGGTCACCTAGAGAACCAATGTCTTTGGTACACGGTTTATTTCCACCTGCCTTAGTGAGCATTGCCCAGGGGGATACAGGGCAGCACGAGGTTGCAAATACGAAGCAGCAAAGATGCATTTGGTGTTTCTCTGACAATAAGTTTTAGTGTTAGTTGCATTTCTGAGGGGGAAGGAATTTTTTCTTTTTTTTTTTCTTTGAACCTCCCAGTTATTACTAAAAAAATCAATGCATGCAGCCTTTCACTTGGCTGGAGTTGAATTTGATTTCCTTTGATGTTGGAGGACTCTTCTCAGGTAAATTTTGGTGTGGATTGGATGTTTATTGTCTATAGTTTATTAATTTGTATGTGCTACATACCTGTAGTTTGGGATTAATTAGAGATGATACTTTATAGAACTGAAGTTTGAAGTGACAACGCTGCTGTTGAGAAACTCATCAGGTTCTGGCTTTTCTTGAGGCATATGGGCATGTAAAGTTCTTTAAAATGTGGTAATAAAATCTATCTGTAGAGTGATTAAATGGGCTGCATAAGAAGCATGATGATTTCTAAATTCTTTCCCTTCTTCTGTAAACAGGGTTATTTCCTTCTCTTTGAGTCAATGCTGGATTCTGTCATCTATGCAAAGGAAAAGTACCTGGCAGAGGGAGGCTCAGGTTGGTGCTCAATTCTTTTAATAAATTTAGCTCTGGGGAGAAGCTAAATGAACTCGGAGGCTTAGAATAAGCTATGCATGGATGAGAAAGTTGCCAGTCTTAATGAAAAATGTTTTCATTAGGATGAGCTTCAAGGCATTAATTTACTGTATGGGTAATAGAAGAACATTAGATGGGGTATCAAGGTCTCAAGTTAATGGTGTTTTTAAGAATAGACAGGCTTATTTATTCTTGAGTACAGTCTAAATTTTTCCTCCCTAATTCTTCCCACACATGTGGACATTTGTTTTCCACTCCCGAAATCCCAGTTTCTGCATAACTATGAAGAGAGGAAAATAAGTTCTTTCCTGTAGGAAAAATGTTTTTCTGGAGGAGGGAGGTTGTGGGGGGAGGACACAGTTTCAAACATAAGAGACCACGTGAAATATGTAGTAGAATTACACTGTTTCAGTTCAGCATGTTTATCCTGGTGGTAATATGCTCTTTATAGTTGGAGTGTAAGGCTGTGACAAAAGCGTTTATTTTGAAGTAGTGTTCTCTTACCCATTTAAGTATCCTAAACAGTGTCATCTGAAGCACTGTTTAAGTGTCAGTAAATATTAATTCCTCACATGATGCAGTTTTCTGCACGTACTTTATTCCTTGTGCTTAATTCCTTTGTTAGTGTTGTATTTCATATTGACCTTTTCAATCGTAGTCATCAGTCTGGGGTTTTTTCCCCCCGCTTTGTGCTAACCATGCACATAGTTTCACTACACTGACTTAATGATTGGATTAATGACTGTGTCACAGGGCTTGCTGCAGTGCTTCCCTTTGATTGCAGTGAGCTTTTGTACACTACAGAGTGCAGCAGAAAAAGGGGGTTTGTGCAGTTGTTCAGCATTTGCTCACAAAGCTGAATATACAGGCAAGAGATGCGTTAGAGTATTTAGTAGCCACTTGAACAACATGACAGTAAGAGCTTTTTTTGTTTTCAGTAATGTAGAATAGTCCAGCCAGATCAGGAAGACAATGAGTGCTCTGTATAGATACATGCTGATAATTTTACATTGTGATAGAGTTAAATGCAAGGACATTCCCTGAAATCATAAGGAATCATTTTGTGTTTAGTTACTACTTCCAAAGCCTTCTGAAAAGGGCCAGAATTTTTTGATCTCTCTTTAAACTGTATTGTTGGTAAGTTTGCTATTTTTTTTTGACTCCCAAAGATTCCTTTGAGCAGACAGGGTATGCTGGTTCTGCAATACACTTATCCTTCGTGGTCTGAGAATGGTCTTGGGCCCTACTTTAACTCTTCCCAAAACACACAGTGTTGTACAGGCACTGATTGGTAAGGCCAGATTTTAATTTTCGTTAACACTGTTTCATTAAGGTACTTGCAATTACTGCTCTGCTGCCAGCAGGTCTAGCAGGTCAATGGCTGTGTCCAGGGTTTGTGGGGAAAGCTGCCCAGCAATCAGCTTAGGAACACAGACTCTCCTGCAGTGGAGATGAACAGCAGCAGAACTGTGGGCACATCCAAATTCAGATGAACCAAAACTAGGAGCTTGCTTTGAGGTGAAGTCTCACCAGAGGAACTCCTAAATCTGCTTAATTTTGTTTTAAACCACGTGGTACTATTAGCCCAAGATTGTTATAATAGGGTTTTGAAAGCTGAAAAAAGCAACAGAAGCAGCTGTGACTTGACCAGATCTGTCAGTGACTGAGCTGGGAGCAGAGTCCAAATTTTTAGATTTGTGTTCAGTCAGTCATATCGTCATTACTTCGATTCAGCCTATTGGCATGCTGAAGTGGATTAAGCCAAGCTATCTAGGGTAATGTGTACAGTATATAATAGCTTTATTTGGGAACATAAAATTTTTACTGCCCAGGACCCATCTGTTTGTTCTTTAGAGCTGTTGCTTGAGTATAGGGTTCTTCACACGCTTGATTGCAGCTCACACTGGTGAGGGGTGACATGGGCAAGGAAGATGTCATTCAAAACATAACATTGTTTGCTCGTTCACATCAGAACGATGCTGGTATTCACATGGAGTTATTTTTGTGTATCTGGAGGATGGCTGCCTTACCCTTCAGCGTCCTGAAGTTTGTGAGGCATTGCTGAGGGATAAAGGGTTTCCCATCATATCCTGCTCACCACGTGAGCTGTTCCTGGTGACGGATGAGTTGTGGGCACCGAGTCGAGAAGGACACAGATGGTCAAAGCGATGAATCTGGGCGAGCTCTGAGGAGTGTGTGCTTCTGTCCAATCAGCATTTTGCTCATTTCACCTGCAAGGAGGAATAATTATTAAATTATAGGGTGAATGAGGAGAAAAAAAAAAAAGGCAAGTCTGTCAGGATTGCACAGGGAAGTGTTACAGGGCTGCAGAAAGAGCAAAGGATTTCCAGGGGAATTGAGGATAATGGTGAAATGGCAAATGCAATTTTTTTGCAGATGCTTTTAAACATTTACAAAACAGTGTTTTGAGGATTTAGGCTGATTTTAGGTAACACTGCTTACATTTCCAGTCAAACCTCAGTATAGCATATGCTTCTGGACATGAGTGGGGGTGTAAATTCGGAAGCTAATATCACTGCAGTCTTTACCTGAGCGCTGGTGGTGAAACACAAGTTTCTTTTTGTGAAGTCTGAACAGACATTGTCTACTTTTGTTGCTATTAATAGACTAAAGTAAAAATGCAGATTAGATTGGAGCATCTAGTGTTTACATTTGTCCTTGTTCTTGAGCACTTTGTGCAATCAATCCTGAGCTCCACTGCTGATTTAAGGATTTCCTGTGTGAACGAAGAGATTTAATATAAACGGATTATGATCCAGTTCAAATGTTTCACACTTGATAGAGGTGATAAACCTTTTTTCTGTTTGCAGAATGTCCCAGAAATTCGGGCTAGTCTCAGAAAGGAAGATTATAAATTAGTTAGTCACTTGTTACCATGGTTTTAATTTTTTTGCAGTGTTCCTAGCATGTAAGTGTGCTCTGTAACTAGGGACTGCCAGTCTTTTCATCTCTCTTCTCACTGTACCATTGCATCCTATGAAGTCTATTTCTCTGAAAAATAGTCCCTCAAAAGGCTTTTGTCACTTGCTTTTGTTGTCCGTGTCACACTGTCTTTTAATTTTGGGAGCATCAGTAGTGGCTCTTGAAGGTTTGAAATGCTGTGATGTAAAGCCAAGTGTGATGCAGTTGTTACACCAGTGAACAGCGGCATGAAAGCTTTGAGAACTAGACATCCCTTATTGATGGCTCCAGAAACTCCCTGCAAATACTCCCACCGCCAGGTGCTAATGTTTTGTGCTTGTGTGACAGCTGTCAAGTGTGCTGGAACCAAGGGATTTGTTTTGGACAAGGCAGTTGGAATGCCTTCCTGTTTGGATTCTCCTCAAACTGCATTTGTACTGCTGAGCTAATTGTAGGCTGTTCCTGGAAAAACCTCCTCAGGGTTCCTCAGTTGCAAAGTAGGGGTGATAATAGCTTACCAATAGGATTCCAGTTGAAGCTTGCTGATATTTATTTATTCTGTTTTAAACAGTCAGAAAGTGAGAAAGATGACAGTGTGCTTACTTTCATGTCTCTTATATAACAAAAAAAAGTTTCTTTAAAGAAGGCTATTCTCTATCATTAATATTTATAAGATTATTTCCTTTAGGCTGCAACTACTCTGACTACATAAAAGGTCTAATTTCAATTTGTTGTTTCTGTCTTCAGTGTTTTACAGGGCAGAAGGTACTGCTTTCTTGACTTACCATGCTATACCAATGATTTCTCCGCAATTTTCAACAGAGGAGAAGAAAAAATTAATTTCACAGTTCACCAGATTTTGGGGAGGAAAAAAGAAACTTAGCTTCAGTATTATTAACACTACCACATTCATGTATTAATAAAAAATAAAGTAAAATAAGGTGTTTACTAGTAGGCATTTTGCTCCGAAGCCAGATCAAGAATTCAATGTACGTGGCTTTAGAGACTTTAATGCTCTTAAGAAAAAAAACATGGGAATGTCTTTGTGAAAAGAAGCCTTGCTAAATATAAATTGAGTTTCTTTTACTACTTGATAGTGCTATAGACAGCCATGTTCATAGCAGCTGTTCTTTGTGGGTTTTCCAATTATTTGAGATTGCCACAGGATTGACTGACTTTGTTGGCAGCTGTTAAAAAGGCAAATGTCAGTCTTCAGCTACTGTTTGGAAAAACTGTAAATAGTTACTTGCTCTGAAAATATTCTTGGGAGAAGGGAAGGCACAAATGTGAAGAATGATAGGGTAGGAATGATAGTTGTTATCCTAAAAGTGGGAGGGAGGGAGGGAGTTGATGAGTTTCTCTGCTGTGTGTTGGTTCACTTCCTACGCTTCAGGTGCAGACAGAAAAGTGGTTATTCTTTTCCAGTACCCAGAAATAATTTTTTAGGCTGTGAGGCAAGTATAAGCTGGAGCTGATAACAAAACGGAATAGAACTTTCTTAAGAATATTTACTCTTTTCTGGAAGTAAGATCTTTTCACAAAGGTTTCTTGTTATTGCAAAGCCCTCACCTGAATTTTCCTTTGAGTGTCTGCCTACAGTTATTATTTTAGGTCAGTCTCTGTATAGAAGCCAGAATAGGATGTTCCAAATTATTTTCTTCAGACATCAAGTTTCCAATAATTTCTTTGCAGTAGGATTCAACTACAAAGATATTTTGTCATGAATAGGAAATACTGTTAACAGAGTAGTGTGGGAAAATTAAATTTTTGTGTCTAGTCTCCTCTGAGGACAAATGGAACTCTACAAAGTAAAGTCGCAGAAAAAGTGTCTTATCCAAGAGCTAAAAAAAGTTCTGTTTGTTCTTTTAAGAGGTTAATTGCTTAGAAAAGAAGAAGGAAAAAAAGTCCTCTTTGTGTGTGTCTAAAATAAAATTTTACTACTCTTTCTTTTACAGTTTATCCTGACATTTGCACCATTAGTCTGGTAGCTGTTGGGGATATGAATAAACACATGGACAAGTTACTTTTCTGGGAAAATGTATATGGCTTCGACATGTCTTGTATGAAGAAAGCTGTAATTCCAGAAGCTGTTGTGGAGGTGCTGGATCCAAACACACTGATATCTACAGCCAGTGTCGTTAAGGTACCATACTACTTAGTGAATAGTAGTGAGATTAGACGTTGCCTTGGTTTAGGGGGTGAAGCCCAAAAAGGCCGATACAGACTGCTTAGAGACAGAATTTTATGTCCTTAAACAGCAAGGTATTTATTCGCGATCGCGGGAAGCCCCAGCTCGTGCTGGACAAAGAGCTTCGAAGTGGTCAGTGTAAGGGTAGGTAATTTATACAAATTTTGAAGGTGATTACAACATCTTACATATTCATTCTATTACATTATTAGATTACAATATTCATAGCAGGTGGAGTTAGGGCGGAGTCCGGGGTGTGATCTTCATTTTGGGGAATAATTTGGTGGTACATCCTGTTACTTCATCGCTGAGTCTGGGGTCCCTGTAGTCTTCCTCACTATGACCTCTCTAACTTTCCATTGTCTTTGCCCCAGTCACTGAAGCTTGGAGAAGGCCCTGGCTTCAGGCCTATTTTACTTATTCAGATGTCTACCCTAGCTTACTTTGCCTTAATTTATTACCTTTAGGCCCTTTGTGTAGTGTTCCTAACATTCTTCTGTGAGTTTGGGTCCGCTGAGCTGAACAGAACAAGATTTCCTTGTACAGGATAGATATGATAGATATGGAGGGGGTCTTCTTAGTACAAGATGTATTGATTAGCCCTTTGAAGCTTTACTTCGCTTCAGGGGCAGGGGGGAAAACATGCACATGGCACACACAAACTTTGGCATCTTCCAAATGATACAAATGCAGTAAGGTTCTTGCTGTTAAGACTGGAAGATTTATATTAATTGCCTTTTTTCTTAACCAACTTTGAGCTTTTAGTAATCTTCCCATATTTAGATTGTTCCATCCGATGTTTCCTTCTATCCAACCCCAAATTTACTTGCATTTTAGTAGGTTACAGATTGTGTAACTGGAATGTAAACTGTAATATAGTCTCTTCTTTTTACTTTGCTTCCCTCTTCACTCAGTGTACTGAGCAAAGGGGCTTCTTATCTATTTCTGTGTTGAGGTAGCTGATGTTGCAGGTCCTTTGGACCATCACTCCCTATCTATCACCCATAGCTTCATCGAGCTAAATAACCATGGCTGAAGAAGCAATGGTTCCTACAGTACTTCCTGAATTGTTTATGCCTGCTTTTCTGTCCTGCCTCTTGTTATGGCAGTGTTATGATGGGGAATAGCAGCAAAACTGGTAGTGATTTATGTGAGAGAACATCTACATGACAAGGTCTAGTTCCAGAGCACTGACTAGTTTGAACTTCTAGTGAACTTTGTGATTAGTAATAACTTGAACAGCTCAGATCAAATTGAGAGAAGGGCTGTTCTAGACCAAGAATGTTTTACCACAAAGGTGTTCTAATTATTGTTCATATAGTCACTTTTCTACTGGAAAGCACTCAAAGCAGCGATATTACTGCCCTCAGTGGGAATTACCTGTTTAGTAAGGAGGTAATTTCTGTTTAAATGTATTGTAACTGGGGAGGGGCAGTTTAGTTATAAGTATATCCAAGTGCAAGTTACTAAAGCTTCTCGTGTCTGTAATTTTATTACAGAGAAGATTTAAAGTTATTCAGTATTTTAAACCAGGTATTCAAATAAAGGAAGCACTGAGACTGAGATTTCTTTAACTTTCATCACTGCTTTGGTGTTCTTGTGCATCTCTAGTTTCTTTTTTTGAGTTTTACTTCAGGATTCTTTTGTTCATAGATGAGGGAATCATTACAGATGTATTGTACATATTCCCTGAGTTTGTTGACTGGACTTCTTCCAGAGTCAGTGAAATCAAATTCCTAAGCACATCTATAATAAGTTGTGTCATTTGAGGCTTACAAGTGTCTTTGTTCCTTGAGTGTAAGGAGAGATGTGTCATCAACTCAGTTGTTGAAATGCACTTTATAGTCCTGTCATTATAGGGAAGATAAAACTCCAGCCTTAGTGAATGAATGTGCACAAAACAAAGGTACTGAGATCAAGAATCTGAGGCAGTAACTGTTTTGCCATTTGATAGGTTTGATGATGAAATGAGTGAGTGATCAGTTGGTTAGGCAAGCAAATAAATTAAAACAACATCTTAACCTGAAGAGTGTTGATAACAATAACTAAAGTTCAATATGCCCCATGCAGTTTATAAGCCATGGCCACTTCAGAAGCAAAGTGCTTTATTGGTAGAAGTTGCACACGTGTCTCTTTCTAATATGTATGCTGTTCATGAGGAGTTGCTGTCCAGCTCAGAGGTGTGTGCTTAGCAAATTTTATCATGCTGCCTGTATCATAACTGTCATGCTTAATGGCTTTATGCTCATTTGTTCTCATTAGCCATCATGGTTTTTAAAATAACCAAAAATCAATGCATGTGCTCGTTTGCTGGAGTTTCAATGCAAAGCAGTAAAATTGATGAGTTGAGCAACAGTGGCATTATGGGTAAATTGTTTTAATCAATAGCCATTCCACGGAACAAATGGACTATATTTTGTAGGGTAAGTTTAAAAATGTTCCAATTTATCATTATGATTATTGCAGAAGATACTTCGGTGTGTTTGTTCAGATCAGGCGCTGTTTGTTTTATACGGTTCATAATGTAACTTTTCTGGAAGCAAAACATTCCCTAAGAAAGATGGGGCAGCATGAAGAATCATAGAAAGCTTTGGGTTAAAGATCATCCGGTTCCAACCTCCCTGCCACAGGCAGGGACACCTTCCACTAGCCCAGGTTGCTCAAAGCGCCATCCAACCTGGCCTTGGACACTTCTAGTGATGGGGCATCCCCAGCTTCTCTGGGCAACCTGTGCCAGGGCCTCACCACCCTCAGGTGCAGCACTTTGCACTTGGTCTTATTAAAACCCCATGAGAGGCCCAATTTTGTAGCTTGTCCAGGCCCCTCTGGACACACCTGCCCTCCAGGTGTGTCACCTGCAACACTCAGCTTGCTGAGAGTGCACTCCATTTCTTGCTCTTGGGGATTACCAGCTCTTGTGCACTATGGGAGACTTCCTTAAATACATGCCAGCTCTGAGCACTCCCTTTCCTAAAGTTCAGGGCTTAACTTTTCTCCTTACCTGACCCATATCCCTCGGGACTGCATATTTCACCAGTGCATGATCACTGCAACCCAGGCTGCCTGCAGTCTTGATGTCACCAATTAGTTTGCCTGCATTGGTGACCATCAATATCACATTTCCTCTGATAGGGTTGTCTTGTTTTTGGGCTCAGAAAGTTATCCCCCATGCATTCCAGAAGTCTCCTGGATTGCCTACCTACATGCTTTTAACTTTAGCAGTATATGATATTTTTGGATAAAGCATTTTTTACTGAGTATGTAAACTAAGGAACAGAGAAAAGATCTGGTGGAACTGTTATGAACAGCTGAAAACTGAAGCTTATTCTTCTATTAAAGCAGCTTCTATGAAAGCAACTTTGCAGAGAGGAATTTGGGATTTCTCCTTAACATCAAGTGGCCCATGAGCCAGCAAAACACACCCTTGTGGCAAAGGCAACCAGCAGCCTCCTAGGCTGTGTTAGGAAGAAGACTTAGGACCAGCAGCTCAAGAGACATGCATCTTCTCTTGCACCCTAGGGAATGGGCTGTACCCCAGGGAGGTGAATTCTGGGATGCTGTGTCCAACCCTGGGTTCCCCAATGCAAGAGTGAGGTGATTGTCCTTGAGTGAGTCCAAAGACTGCAGAGGTGGTGAAGGGGCTGAAGCATCTCTGATATGTGGAGAGTTGGAAAGAGCTGGGGTTGTTTTGTGTGGAGAAGACTCAGGGGGGATCTTACCAATGTGTGTAAATTCCTGGTGGTGGTGAATACAGGAGGTGGAGCCAGACTCAGTCATTACAATGGTGCACAAAGGCAGGACAAGAAGCAGTGGCCACTGATTGATCTCCAGGCAGTTGCCTTTAAAGGTCGGGAACCACTTTTACTGTGAGGACATTTGAGCAGTGGTGCAGCGTGCCCAGAGAAGTTGCTGAGTCTCTATCCTTGGAGATTTTCAGGAACTGTTTGGACATAGTCCTGAGCAACGTGCTGTAGCTTTGAGCAGGGCAGTGGGCTTAGTGATCTCTTAAGATCCCTTTCAACCTGAGTTCTTCTGTGATCAATACAAAACCAATCTGGGAATTTGAAAAAAGGCCAGCTTTAACCCCCATCAGTAGTTCACTGTGTGACTGCATGAACAAGGGGTAAAACAGGTAAAGGTGCCTGTGGAAGCTAGTTACACTCAACAGTAGGCAGCTGCCACCAAGAAGCAACTTCCCTGAACAGAATGAGCTACTATGTCTAGTTCCACACCGCTGCTAGTCAGTGTCTGGTTATATGGGCATGGGAGGAAAAGGAGTTAGAGGTATTTTGTCACATGGAATTAGGTGACTTTTGAGTCTCTCCCATTTTTGGAGAGTTGAATTAGTATTGCCTTATAAAAGTTATCCTGTTATGGGAGCAACTGAACAACCTTCATTCAAAGGGAGATCTTAATAGACATTAATCACTGTTACTGACAGAATTTTATTATTCGTTTTGACAGCATATCGACTGTAATACTGCATCCACTCCAGACTTGGAATTCTCTTCAGATTTCACCCTGAGCATTACAGTGAGCACAAAGTGCACGGTAAGGCAATTTTAGTTTCTTCATATATGGTCAGTATTGCACTGGACTGAGAGACAGTGCATTAATTGTGCTTCATTTATCATCAGTCCTTGCCTTGAAACATTCATTTCTGCAGTATAAAGGTGTCAAATGAGCCCTTTCTGTAAAGATAGATGGATGTAAAACTCTGGTAGTGGTGTTACAGGATAATAGAGGTAGATGAGGAGAGGGAAAGGTAAGGAGCTGTAGCATTAGAATCATTCTGTTCTGTTCTCTAGCCCATTTTCTGAAATACAAGTTTTCTGTTCAGACGTGTTGTCGAGAGTGATGCAGTCACTGCTCTCAGAAGAGCTTTTCTGAGTTTAGTAAAAATGTGAAAAACAAAGTAGATATGGGAAAGGTGTAGATTATAGCTAATGTATTTAAACATCCAGGAGTTCATATGGCAAAGCTTCTCCAACAGGGAGGTTCATGAACTTTGGATGTGAAGGCTGGGGTAACAAATACAGCATTAGAATCTGAATCTGATAAGCAGGGTTTTTACTAGGTCTGTTTTATTTCTTGTGTACAAGTTAGTGTTTGCATTTTATGTAAATGAACATGACTTGGTTCAACAGAACACTAATTCTAGAAAGGCTGAGGAATTTGGTTGGAGTTGTAATTACAGTGAATGCAAGCTATTTATCCTAGAATTATATTAACAGATATAGAACTTTATATTATAGATAAATAAATATAGAGAAAATTAACAGATATATAACATATATATGCGATATAACAGATTATGCTGCATTAAATAGAATGAAGAATCTCAGCAAACTTGAGTGTGATATCACTCAATTGAGTTTTTGTTTATCAGACACTAGTTAATATGAAAAGAAAGACAAGAAAGTTTTCAATCTGAGCTTTAGAATTAAATGAAAACTCCGTACTCGGGCATATTTCAAACATTTCTTTGAAGTTGTGCCTGCATTGTTCAGTATGAATTCCCATAAATACATATTCATTCTGTGACATTTCTTCATCATTCAGTATCTGGTAGTTATGAGAAAATGGACAGAAACACTGATTTTTTGATTAGTGAAACGTGTCCCTGATTTTTTTTTTTCTGCAAGGGCTCACGCAATTTGGGTTGTGTATTTTGTGTTCCATTTTTGAAGTACAAGTCAGGGAAGATACCTAAATATTTTTATTTAACATACTTCATTGGGAGGGTGTGAGTGACTTCTGAAATAATGATGTTAGGAATGTGTTTAAAGCTGAAATAAATTAGGTATTCCAACGTGAACATTTAGAAGTGTTTAGATTGATGCCTCTGTCAGGATACCTTTATGATTCGACTTAGTTATGGTGCGCAGCTTGCTTCTTTTGGTGGAATAAGTGAAAAAAGAAGTAAATAGAAGGATTTTTGTGGTGTTACCATTGGGCAGGATAGTTGGGATAAAGATGAGGTACAAATGACAAAGTCTGGTGTTAGCTTGGCTAAATGCATTGAACTTTTAAATACTGCAGTATAAGCAAAGGCAGCATGGCCTAATTTTTACATCTTTGTTGTCTCAGTAATTTGCTTTTATATTCAATACAGATTAGAAATGCTTTCTACAATTTATTAAAATGTCCTCATCAAATTTGACAGAAGTTTGCATTAGGCTCTGAGATCTGTAGTAAAAACTAAACTTTTTGCAGTCTAGTGTATTGTGAAACTCTTGCTGGAGTTTCATGCTTAGCTTTAAGTCACATCACAATTACCACTCTAAAATGGTGATTGTTAGCTGATTTTTAATATGTTGTAATTAAGTCTGCCTGAAGTGATTCATTTGGCTTTTGCATGTGTAAAAGAAGAGATGCAGGCTTCCTCTGATACACACACAAAGAACATGTGTCTGTATGATGTAAACCACTTAAGCTGAGAACAAAATCTTGGATACCTGCATCAAACAATGTAATTCCTGATTTTGGGTGAGTCTGTGCGTTAGTCCATCCTGCTGCAATTTGCCAGTGTTTTTGCTGTGTGAGAGCCTGCATAACAGTTTGTTGGTGTCACAAAGTGAAATTTTCCCCTATATATAGTTTAAATCATTGTTATAATTTTGAATTAGCAGGTGTGTACAAATACTTCATATTTATTTGTCAATTATCGCCAAATTAAGTAAAGACACAATATTAAATGGAAATATGCATGTTTAATAGTGCGTACACACAAAAAAACCCTCCTGTTTTTAGTTGTCATAGAATCATAGGATAATTCTAGTTGCCTCAAGGCAGGGTCAGATTTGACTTGAGATCAAGCTCCACTGCAGCTCTGTTTTAATTTTCTTAATATGGCCATGTTTAAATAATTGATTCAGCAGAAATCTTCACAAAATCTTGGCCATCTTTGATGTTTGGTTAAAGTAAAATAGCTTATTTTATAAATACTGTTTTCCCTAGCACCAGACTCCTACAGAAACTTCATTTCTCTTCTGTGATTCTGTGGTATCATTGACTTATAAATCAAGATGTATTTTATGACTTCAAGGGAGAAGGGGAGGGAAGTGGGGGAAGAGCAGTGTTTCTGAAATTTTGCAGCAAATGCAGGTTCTAAAAAATGATCAGAATGCTGTAAAGTATTTTGCACTTCATCATTTAGGTTTATTGACACTTTGAGTGAAATTTCCAGTCTTTCTATGATGGATTGTAGAAGTTTAGTTGAGAGTTGACAGTTCATCCATCATATCAGGCTGCCTAACCTTGCAGTAAATGAACAATGAAAGTCCATGTTGAGAATTTTTGAGGAGATGCTTTAAGATTGCAATTTGTCCATTGAAAATAATATTTAATGTTTTTCTTGTTGCATAAGTGTTTTGTTTTTCTACTGGCTTTTCATTTTGTGCACAAAAACAGAAAGTTGCGTACATTTCCCTACAATTCTATGGTTTTGTACTTGCCTCTTATGATTTTTGTGGGTTTGTTTGTTTTTTAATACAAACATTTTAAAATATTTGTTTTATTTACAAAAAAAAAATTCCACAAAAGTAGCAATTTGGAAATCCATTCCTATATGCTTGTATATATATGGGTTTTTTAAACTCACAACCGGAAGTTCATTTCAAAGCAGCTTTTTCTCACCCATAGAAGTGTGGAAACAGATTTGGTTGCCTTATTCATTGTTGCCATCAACAGCAAAACTAATATCAGACCAGTGTTACCGTGAGAACTGGAACTCTGTGCAGTGATCAGTGTTTAAAAACCAAACAAAGTGGAAAACTTGGGTGCACGTTGATCTGTTAATTTTTTTGGGCATCCTATTGCAGATCAGCATAAAGGTAGACATTCTTTACATTGAAATGTGTCAGCAGCATGGAATGAATGCGGGGTGGCTGTTGCTGAAGTTGTTTTTGCAGCAGCTTTGCCCTGATGGGAAGTGATTTAGAAAGTACTCAGAGAAACGAGGTGTGGGCTCTTCTAATTGGAGTATGTAATATGATGGTTGAAGAGCTGAACTTTGAGCTGACAGCCCTGGGGGCAACAGCCACAGTAGGGTCTGTGGCCTCCTCCCATCAGCCTGTGTGCAGGGCTGTGGTAACAGGACAGTAAGTTGTAAAAGCTGGCAGGAATCAGAGCCATAATGTAGGTTTTTTTACCAACTAATTGTCAGATTTGCTCTGACTGCAGCTTGAAACACCCCCAGGATCCCTCAGGCAGGAGAGGCTGCACTTCATATTTCTGTGGCAAAATCACAGAATAGTTTGGGTTGGAAGGGACTCAAAAGGTGGAGTTGTTCCAACCTCCCTGCCACCCACTGGTTCAGGTTGCTCAGAGCCCCATCCAACCTGGCCTTGAACACTTCCAGGGATGGGGCAGCCACAGCTTCTCTGGGCAACTTGTGTCAGGGCCTTACCACCCTCACAGTAAGAATTTCTTCCTAATACCTAATCTCGATCTCTCCTCTTCTAGTTTAAAACCCCCTTGTCCTATCATGACCTGCACATGTTAAAAAGATGTGAAATTCTTCTAAAATCTGTCTTTGGTTCTTCCTCAGTAGACAATAGGCTGACTGTTTTGTGATCATGAGGACATGAAGCCCAGACATTGTGATGAGCTTGTGTGAAATATAAAAATGAGGCAGTTCACAAAACCCAAGGGCACAGCATTGGCACATTGATCTGTCTGTCCTCCCAGCTATAAATTGTTTGAAATGACCAAAAAAAAGGACCTATCAGAGTATTAAGTCATGCTTGTAGGATATCAGCCTCATGTCTTGCTGTAGGTGCATCCTGAGTGTATTGCAGATGATCCTGCAAAGTATTGAGTCCTATCCTTAAAAATGGTTAAGGCTCTAAATAGCTTTCTATTCCAGATGTTGAAGATATTATCAAGTCTTCAAGGAAAAAAAAGTCCCAGTAAACCTGAAAAATATGAAATGATTGAGCAAAAAAAAATATTTTAAATATGACCTTGTATGTGATGCTCAGTCTTTCAGAAGTTATGGGGAGGGTTAGTTATGGCTTTTTTCAGAGCACATATTGTTTCTGTTAGTTTTTCCTTTATTCCTGGCACGTTTTGTCACAAAGTAGTATCTTCCAGCATTAATTTTATTTTAGCTTTCAAAGGTTGAAGACTTTCAAAGCATGGAACGGTTGCATGGCATCATCATATGAAAACATTCCAAAGCACTTTTTTGCAAGCTGACTTGATTTCAGTCTTACAAAAATAATGGCCAAAAAAAAATTTAATTAGCCTGCAAAAGTGCATTTTGCTGGTAAAGAGCTAAGGTTTGTCACTGCTGATTTGAATGAGACATCTGGCTAATATCAGTCAGTAGATGCTGCTAGAAAAATACTCCATTAATTGTATTTCAAGTTGATCACTGTGTGAGCTTTAGAGATAAAATATAATGGTGATTACCCTCAGTATAGAAATCAATTGACAAACTTTCTCTTTTGTTTGCGAGCATTTCCCCTGTGAGTCCATCAAGGTTGATCTTTCCTAGCTGAATAACAATATCCCCTGAGAGGAAAATGGCAGTATCTCTTCATTGCTCCCAGGAGATGTTGTCAAAGAGCAGGGGATGTGTATAAAAAGTGGGAGGGAGGAAGGGGGTGAAAGAAGGATAATGAACCAGAGGACGTGACTGATGTATTAAAACCTTCAGGAAGGAAATGGAAGTTAAGGTGACTAGAGAGAATTATTCTGATTAAATTCTTCTTAAATGTTAATTTCATTTCTTAATGCCCAGTCATCCACTTGGGAGCCAACAATAAGTATTAACATAGGAGTGTTTGGTTCTCACATTAGGTGAGAAGCTGAATTTTTTAAGCTAGAAGTTGGAAATCTGGATTTGAGTACCACAGTTAAACGCACCTTGAATGCCTGATTTCTGAGTCAAGGAAATACTACTCCACCATGTTACAAAGCAGGATTTCTCCTTCTCATTTTTATCTGTAGTCTCCTCTTCGGTGAGCTCCAGATTCTTAATCTTTAAAACACAAAATTGTTGGGTTTTAATAGCCAGGGGTTTCTTTTCCCTGTGATAAAAACGCAGCAGCTCTGCTGCATGGATGACAAAATTCCATCTCCATGCTTGGATAAACTCCATCAAAAGCACATTATCTCCCACTTCTGTGGCCAGCTGTCTAATTGTATTTGTTGTAGCCACTCACTGTTGGAACATGATACTAGTGAAGAGCAAGAATGATAAATTACTCACTGTAGGTGATAGTGGTGATGATAATTTTTAATTTCCTTGCTCCTAAGTGAATTGGTAAGGTTTCCTTTGAGTTCTCACAAGGAACCAAGCAGTCTCATTTGTTTTGTCCTGTTAAAATGCTGCCTGCATAGCCAGCCATTTTCTTTAGGAAAAAAGCCTTCATATCAGATATGTTTGAATTAAAATTTAGACTCTTTTTCCCGTTTCAGCTAAGGGCTGTAAGTGGAAAACTGTAAACAATGCGTACTAATACTCATTTACTATGTATGTCAAGGTTTTTTGTGCCTTTAATATATTTGGTACATGTTAGGTGAATAAATGGGGAGAAAAACAGTCTCAAAATTATTTATCAGTGGGGGAAGATACAGGTTGAAGAGAAGCGAATCTTACTGGGAGGACGTGCTTAATCTGCAGGGTTTTCCTATGTTTGCATGAACACCTTAGGAACTCTCAGGGATGGATGAAGACCTTAAGCTACGTGAGCTCTCCATCAAAATGTGGGTTTGACAAAATGAGGTAGAAGTTAGTGGCTGCTATTTTAATTTCAGGAATCTTTTATTCTTAGTTGAGTGAGCTTTTTGTTGACCTTTTCTAGAATGTTGCTCTGCAGTTTCAGTAATGTATATCTATTTCTAAATGTTTCATTTGTTCTTTGTTACACATTCTTTGTTGCCTCGGTAATATATTGACTTTCTTCTGCAGTTGGAGCTTTTGTCCCCATAGCTCAGATTTTCTCCTGGCAAGTTATTGGAGAACAGGAAGAATAATAGTTTGGTAGTGTTTCCTAATATTTAACATCCTTTGAGATTAGGGCATGTGTCAGGCTGAAGCTGTAGTTATTTATTACCAGTTTAGAAGTCATTATTTTTGTTTTCCTCTTTCATGGTATTCAAGAGACTGCCACTTGAAAGATTTTTCCAGAGCAGGCTTAAGTTCTCACTGATTAGTTGCTGGTGAAGTTGTAAATGAGCTGTCAAAGGTGGAACAAAAAGATGAGGGAAGTTACAGTAGGAGAAATAACTGTTATAATTATGCTTAAAAAAAAACCCAAAAACAAGAAGAAAAAGAAATCAAGTCAGTAGTTGTAAAACATCATCTAGAATTTATGGGGGAGTTATTTGCTTGGTCTTTTTCTTTAGTTTGACTTCTTGTAAAAAAAGATGTCAACTTTAATGAAAATCTGGCCAGCCGTATATTTCATTTTAATACACTTGTGTTTGTGATTGCTTCTAGTATGCCAGTTAAGTGATCTTTTTTCATCATATTTTTCTGCATGTGATAAATTATACAACAAGAGGGGAGGACTTAATCTTCCTTCAGCTGTAAACATTGAAAATCTTAGTTTGTAGTATTGCATATTTAATAGATGTTTGTGATTATTATAGCTACTGCAATTTGTGGTAGTGTTCAAAAGTAAAATAAAAGGAAAATATTTTGAACTTCATTTTTACAGAATTATTTCTCTGAAATGCACTTGAAAATAAAAGATACGTATTGTGCATTTTGACATAAAACCACCAACAAGTAATTAATGAAAACAGAGGAGATAAGATGTGAGGGAAGATATAAACTCCTTAAAAGAAGACCGTAAGTAACCAAACCCACAAATTTATAGTAGTGTATTATTATCAAGTATTTCAACTTCGATTTGCATTGGTTTTTAGATTTGTAAGACTTTGTTTTTATTAAATATACAGGATTGCTGATTGTAGATAAAATTGTGGAAAACATCATCTGCGTGTACTTTACTTCAGACCCTTTTTTCTCTTTTCCCAGTACATTGATGTGGGGTGCCAGATCGTTTCTGGAGGGGTGCAGTGCTTACGCTAATACACTTTAAAAGTGATAGTGGTTGTATTGGTTTAGGGGTTTTTAAATGTATTGAAACAGACTTGTTAGTGCTGCCAGACATTTTAGTTTTGCACAGCTCTTTCAAGGAGAGCACCAAACAGGTGAGCTCCGTTGGCTGGAGCATGGTGCTGATAATGCCAAGGTTGCAGGTTCCATCCCCTTATGGCCTTTCACTTAGGAGTTGGGCTCATGATCCTTGTGGGTCCCTTCCAACTCGGAGTATTCTGTGATTCGTGCTGCTTCATGTAGAAGCAGAAATTCTAATGCTTTATAGAAAGCTTTTTGTGAAAGACTGAGAGGACAAATAATAAAGCATTGCACCTTTGTATCCTTCAATACTTTTCCAGAGGCATAAAATCATGGAATCATTTAGGCTGGAAAAGATCTTTGAGTCCAGCCATTGCCCCAGTACTGCCAAGTCCAGCACTAAACCACGTTCCCAAGTGCCACGTTCATATAACTTTTAAATCCCTCCAGGGATGATGACTCCACCCCTTCCCTGGGCAATCTGTTCCAATGCCTGACAGCCCTTTCCGTGAAGGCATTATTCCTAATATCCAATCTAAATTGTCCTTGGCACAGCTTGAGGCCACTTCCTCAAGACAGACTCCCACCTGGCTCCCCCCTCCTGTCAGGGAGTTGTAGAGAGTGAGAAGGTCCCTCCTGAGCTTCCTTTGCTCCAGGCTGAGCCCCCCCCAGCTCCATTCCCTTCTCTGGACACTCTCCAGCCCCTCAATCTCTGTCTTGCAGTGAAGAGGCCCAAAACTGTGCAGAGGATTTGAGGTGCAGCCTCACCAGTGCTGAGTGCAGGGGGTTGATCACTGCCCTGGTCCTGCTGGATTTAACTTCGTTCACCACTGCTTTTTGGGCTCTGCCCTCCAGCTGGTGTTGTACTAGGTGAAGAACACACTCATCCAAGCCAGGAGCAGCCAGTTGCTCCAATTGCTTTTATTGTTCTACAGAATCACCTGGCAGGTTTTAGGAAGGCCAGGTGTGCTGTTTGTAATGAGTCTGTATAGCTGGCTTGAGATCCCTTAGATCCCTAGACCTATGACAGAACAGCTCAAAAGCAGAAAGATCTCAAAACGCCAACAGTATAATTAAAAATTTAAGCATTGCGTAGTGTTTGGATGAGCATAGGAATGTACATAAGCTATAGAGGACTATAGAGTACAATCCTTTTCTTCAAAAGAGCTGGTGGATTTAATAATGTAGGGTGTCTGTTCAGAAATAAATCTGAATTTACTTCATGAAAATAGTCCATAATTTGGATAAATTGAATACCTTACAAGGAGATGTTACTGGCAGGGGAACACATATAATCTAACACTTGAAATCTTCCATGTGAAATCAAAAAGAGGAAAAGAAGAAGATAGATAATGTAGGCTGGAGTTACCGGGAGGCTTTAGCACAGACTTTAGCTTACCCTTACTCCCTTGGTATCTGCAAAGAACTGTGTTTCTGTTGAACTGCAGGTTTAAACTTTTTTTTTGTTTCTTATTTTACAGGGTCAGCCACAGGCTAGGTGCATCAAAGTGGGATATATTCATTCTGTGCTTTTTCACTCTCTGTATTTTCTCAACTGCAGTTGGGTTGTAGAATATCTGTTGTAGGGAATACTAGGCAAATTTTGCAGGTGATCGGTAACTACTGAGTTTGGTGTTAGATTTCTTGTTTTCTAAAGATTTAAAATATGAGGGAAGAGATTGCTATGTGGAGATTAAACACAGTGTTGGTAAGTGATGGCAGGTTGCCTAAAAACATTTGTTAAAAGCAAATTGCATAGTTGTAACCAATTTCACAAAGAAAATCATCAAGTGTTTGATTCTTTTAGATGGCTCAAAACCATTTTGAAAATGTATTAGTGAAAGATACTCATCAGACTTCTCAATTGCAATATGTGTTCTTAGAGTTAGTTTTCAAAACATCATGCAAACTCTCTCCTCTATGTATTTAACCTAAAATACATAATTTCTGTTTTGCTATGTAGGGCTGTGTAGGTTGCCTGTTGTCACAACTCACTGGATTGTATGTTTTGATTTTTGGGATGCCTCCACTGCCTAGTTTTAACTGACAAAATTTTGGGAAGTGCCTGATGCTGTTTACAGGACTTGGAAGAATAATATTTTTCTATGCTTTCTTTCTTTTGGCTCAACAATTATTTCAGTATTCGGTATTGAAGGACATTGTCCATTTCAGAACATAACAAAAAGAAATTAATGTATCAGTGTAGAACTCTTGCTCTCTGTTATCCCTGGACCTCTGATTAAGGTGATCTTTGCGATGTGCAATAATTACTGTTACTACCTCTTGATTAGATTCTGAAAGTCAGTGTTTTGGATTATTTCAGATAGAGAAACATTGTTACTTTAAAGAATTAAGTGGTTATTTATCGTAGTCATTTACAGGAGGTACAAATCCTGTTTCTCTGAACACAGAAGGCAGCAGGGAACAGTTTTGCTTATAACCGAGTTCTTTTTTCAACCTGAACTTGTGCCCAAAATACAGAAGTGTGGGGAAGTTTTCTCAGGGTAGCATATAGGGTGTTTCTGTTACCTCTTGTTACAAAGTGTATAGGTGCTTGGCTGTGGTCTATCTGCTTGGAGCCTTTAGCTTTTTGATCCAAGGTGTGGCTTGATTGTCTTGTTTTCTCTGGAAACCAGATTTTTTTTCTCCTCGATGTGTTTTGGTTGTCACAGCCTTGTTTTCCTGCAGTGATCTTACCTTAGGTCTTATTTGTAAGCATACCAGCAGTATTGACTTGATGACTGAAAAATATTTTTATGACTTGGTAGATCTCTGACTAATGTCCAGAAAACATTGTGCATCAATAAAAGTAGTCTGATGGGTCAATAAAACTTTGTCAAAACCTTCTCAATCTTTACTCAAAAAGGCACATTAGAGGCAAGGCTGTAATTCACTTGGGAATGAGATTCTCAGCATTGAGTGATAGGACTTTACTGAAGGCCTGGAAGAGAGTCACTGTTTACACTATCTGGTGCTCATTTTGCATGAAGGTCTGTTGGTGTCTCCATAGGTATTTTTTTTACCCCTTTGCCATGTTGGAATTTGGAACTTACCAGTCTTGTCCAGAGTGCCCTTGGTTGAAAAGCTAACATGGGTGCTTTAGCATTGTTTTACTGCTTTAACACATTGTATTCTCCACTGTGTTGGGGAAATCTGTTCTGGATTTAGACTAGAGAGGAGAAAATGAAAGTGGCCTGCCTGTTATTCAGATTATATATTCCATAATGATGAACCCCTATACCTTAATTTTGTAAGCATGTTTGACTTTGTTTTTCCTTCACAGTCTATGTGGGAATCTATATGAAGGGCATGCTACAGGACTCATGCTTTTAACGATTCAGAACAACCAATTTCCTAATCTTGGAGTAGGAGAGAAATACTGGTGCAGTGAGAGTGGGTTTCAGTGGGTTTTCATGCCCCGGGCTTTGCCATCATTGAATTGGTACATATTTTGTTTGAGTGCACTACAGCTGACCTGGGGAGAATCCCTCCCTCCCATGTAGGGAATCCCCAGTTGGGTAACTTTGACACAGCTGTGGTTGCAGTCACTCAAAAGCTCTATTCTGGGTCATTTCTCCAGGCTGACATGGAATAGAAAAGCACAGCTGCCTTGGGCCCAGGGTCTGAGGTGCTTTAGCCTTTCTCATTTGACAGCAGAAAGCAAATAAAGGTGAGCGTGGACAGGATTTCGGGGGGG
>VXAY01003309.1:80191-103596 GCA_013399855.1 Oxyruncus cristatus
AAGGCTTTTTTTTTTTTTTTCCCTGTCAAAAAAACAGTCCAGCATTAAAAAGGTGTATAACTAAAAGTGTGGGTACACTGCTTTGTGTGTGAATATTTTGTATCTATTAGATACTGGAAGAAATTCTTCCCTGTGAGGGTGGTGAGGCCCTGGCACAGGTTGCCCAGAGAAGCTGTGGCTGCTCCATCCCTGGAAGTATTCAAAGCCGCGTTAGATGGGATTTTGAGCAACCAGATCCAGTGGAAGGTGTCCCTGCCCATGGCAGGGGGGATTGGAACTGGGTCATCTTTAAGATCCCTTCCAACCCAGACTATTCTGAGATTCCTTTTCCTCTTCAAACTGGAAGTCTCACTACTGAATTAGGCACTGAAGAGAAAGGCTCTTCTTGAGGTTAGGAGTGGGATGGCAGGAGGGACAGAGGAGGAATGCCATGGAGAGTTACAATTAGAAACTATGAGCTGTTGGAAAGGCCAGCAGGAAGCATTTATGAATCTTTTTCTGTATCTGTGTGTGTAGTAGAGGAAGAAAAACATTCCCTGCCTATTTGTGCTCTGTTCACAGGGAACTTCTGTGGAAAATACTGTTCAGCTACACAAGGAGTGAAGTTTTCATGCAGTGTCCTCGTACTGTGTCTGTGTTTACTGAGGGTCCTGGGAGCCCTACAGGGCAAGGACTGAGTTTTATGCTTGTGGGTTATTTTGGAAGCTCATACTAAAATTTGATATGTGGTAAAATGCAGTTGCAGTGGGCTGAATATTCTCAAGTAGAGCAAAGGTGTGATGACAACTTATTTTTTTTTTTTTGACTTGTGCTTTCAAGCATGCTAGAAGTCCTAAATATAAGCTTTTCCTCTTGGTAAATGCTTGAAAAGGAGTAGAAATTCCAATAAATGTATATATAAATCATAGATTTTTTTCTTGAGTGTCACTATTATTCCTTTACGATATTTATATTTTCCTCCTTTTTTTTTTTATAGGCAGTTGCTGGTTACTTTGATATATTTTTTGAGAAGAACTGTCAGAACAAGGTGAGTATTTGGGGTTATGCATTTTAAAAATGTCTTTGAGAGATGAGGTTGGTGTATTTTTTTCCACCTCAAGGTGTTTGGCAGAGAATCTGTTTTGCTGTAGCAAAGACTTCATCTGCGTGTGTGTTTGGCAAATGATTGATGTGGTGTGATATCGAAAAGGTTGTTCTTAATAAAACTCTTGAACTCTTCTGTTGCAGGTCTCGTTTTCAACTGGTCCCCAGTGTACCAAAACACACTGGAAACAGACAGTTTTCCTCCTGGAGAAACCAATTCCTGTAGAAGCAGGTATATTTAAATTCAGTTCTGGTGCAACAATGGTTGTGTTACACTACTGTCACCGTTAAATTTACACCTGAAATACTTTAAAAAAAACCTACATCCATGTTAAAAAGAACTAGTAAATAAATCTTTCGGATGCTGTTGAAGAAATTTTTTTGTCTCAGCAAAGCACTGAAGTATCCATCTGTACAAAATGAACGGTAAAAACATTCATAAAAGTATGCATAAGTATGTAAGTGGGCATATATCTTCTGCTTGTATAGCTCCATACTGTAACTTTGGTGAGAACTTCTGAATCAAAGCATTTATGAGGCAGAAAAATGTAAGACGGGAACACTACTATTAACAGTCTCTTAATTTTAACATTGCTAATATTCCAAAATATCAAATTTGCCAAGTGATTGCACAGTATTTTTTGTAGCACACCTGAATTATGCTGTGTTTGTTAAATGGATCATGAATATATGCATGGCTTGTACCTGCCACTGTGGGATTCCTCTGTAAATTGAGAACAATTTTAAAGAACTCACAGCCATGAACTTCATCCATTTGAAGTATCGAATATGTTAGTTTGATACACTATAAATTTTTATAAAATTGTTTAAGTACTGTAATAAGTTTCAGCTGGAATTTGACGCAGGTAAAAAGGTTTTTATTGTCATCAGGGATAACGTAAAATTCAGATGAAGTAAGGTTTTGAAGACTAAAGGGATGCTTGTTAGCAGTTTTAATTAATTCTGTTTGGAAAGTTTTAAAGGTAGATTTTTATACAAGTAGTCAAATATTGCTTGCTTTATAGGCAAAAGTATATTCATGACCATTGTAAAATAGCAGGTCAAGAATTAAAAGTCTTGGCCTTGTATTCCTATAGAACTTTCTTGCAGACTCTCCACAGTCTTTTGATGATCAAAGGAAGTGGTTACATTTTTATTCAGTTACTTTATTTTTGTCCGCTTAGCAACTAGACATTTACTCACCACTGCTGAACTCTTACGCAGTGGTGGATTAGTTGTCTTTGAGGGCCATTTTTCTTTACAGACTAGCAGGGCCAAGGTTGGAACTCAGACTGGGGCTCATTTCTGCTGGTTGGTTAATGAACTCATGGTAATACATGGCGCTGACCTGAGCAGCTTATAAATAGATCAGACATATTGGGGGGGAAGTGTACAAAAAGTTACGTGGATGCTGCATAAACACTTGACATCAAAAGGCTTAGAGGTGCTATAGAGAAGTATTGATGTACATGGAATATTGTCTCTTTTTAACATACCTAATGATCAATATACAATGGTGAGAGCAGCACCTGCACTCAATTGAACTGCTTTTACAGTTTCTTCTTCCAGCTGTCAGCCACCACAACTTTTTACCAGGAGCTTCCTTCCTAAAGGCACTGTGGTCAGTGTTATCTGACAAATCACTTCTGTCTTCCATGCTTTGACTTTATATTCCTAAATAATTTTTATATGCAGTGTCTTTGGCCCTGTCAGTTCTTGGGATGCACCTATGGCTTGTGCATTTGTACTTGGCTTGTGTTCTCTTCAGATTCTCTCTCTAGACCAGGCTGACTGAGGTCTCCTTGGCTGGTACTCATTAAATTTCAGTGTCATGGAGTGCAAAGTGAATTTTTTTGAAGTGCAATGACATTTGTTAAAATATGCATATTACATAGATCATTTGACATTTAACAAATGTGTGAAATTACTGGGAGATGATGCCTCAAACCCAGATCTCTAGTCTAGGTACGGTGACTTTCTGAAGACAACTGCAGAAACAGTATGCTTTGAAGCAGTGAACACAACCCAACTGACCTTCAAAATCACTTGTGCTGTAACTATTTTCCTTTTATTTTTATTAGTTCATATTTCTTGAAATTATTCCCAGAAGAAATCTTGTTACAGCTATGTTTTTCTTTCTACCTCACCCCTTCTCTTTGTAATTATTTGATTTACCCTTTCCCATCCTTTTACCCATTGTCTGGTTTCATATCTTATGTAAAATTACCACTTAAATCTAGGATTGTCTACCTATTGCTTCTAGTGTTAGAGAGGATTCTGAGAGAAACTCTTGGTGTAGCTTCTTTTCCTTTTTTAATCCCAGTTTTAATTTCTGTGGGATATTTGGTGCTCACAGATGACACAAACCCATCAGGGTGGAAGGTACTTCCTGATACAGAAGCATCTTAATTTTGGTGATTTTTGTGGAAAACCATTCCCTCTGACATTGATCTTTCTCCTTCTTGTTCCAAAAATCTCTTTCCCTTAAGCCATGTTTGAGGTGCAGATTTCCCTATTTTTCTTTTTTATGCTTTTTCCTTGTCAGAATAGTGACTTGAATATTTGTCTTGATAATTTGTGGTTAACCATATATTTTGTTTCTTTAGTCTTTTCATTTTTTCAGCTGAACAAACTGTTCAAACTTATTTTGCGGTATACTTAATTCATATTTATATTTGCACTTCCAGCTCTTTCTGCAACTTGTTAATGAACTGGCAGTGCTTGTTACTGTTTTTATTGGTCATTGCATCAGCCTGGCACGTTGAACTGAGCTCCACTCCAATTCTGGGGAAACTGTCTTCAAATGGACTTTTCTCAATGCAAGTTAACGGAAGACAAAAGTAACTGTATTAGATTAAAAACATTTGCACCATTTGAACATTTCAGCTTTACATCCATCCCTCTGCTTACCAGTATTCATCAACCCTCCATATAAATTGTTAGAAATACATGTACGGCAATGGGAGAAACAGCAAAGAAGATGCACTTATGACTAAATGTGTTCATAGAATCATTTAGGTTGGAGAAAGCCCTTTTAGGATTGAGTTCAGCCATTAACCCAGCACTTCCAGGACCACCACTAAACCATATCATTATCTGCCACACCTGGGTGGCTTGTTCCGATGCTTGACAGCCCTTTCCATGAAGGAATTATTCCTAATGTCCAATCTAAACCTCCCTCGGTGCAACTTGAGGCCATTTCTTCTTGTCCTGTGCCTTATTACCTGTGAGGAGGGACCAACTCCCACCTGGCTACACCCTCCTGTCAGGGAGTTGTAGAGAATGAGAAGGTCCCCCCGAGTCTCCTTTTCTCCAGACTGAGCCCCCCAAGCTCCCTCAGCCACCCATCACACTTGTGCTCCAGCCCCTTCTCCAGCTCCATTCCCTTCTCTGGACATGCTCCAACACCTCAGTGTCTTTCGTGTATTGAAGAGCCCAGAACTGAGCACAGGATTTGAGGAGTGATTTCATCAGTGAACAGGGGGATGGTCACTTCCCTAGTCCTCTGGCCACACTATTGCTGATCCAAGCCAGAATGCCAAGCTCTTTTTTTCTCAGTAAAGAAATAGAAATAATATGATTTGAGTCTTGAGATAATCTGATCAGTGTACCCATGGTGGCATTTGCTTTTAGCATTTTAATAGGTTGTGAAAGAGGAATTTGCCGATACAAAATGTATTTTAAATGTTTTCTTGTTTTGAAAGCATCTTTCAGACAGGGCAGTGGCTGTTTTTCCCCAGTAAAGAAAAATGATTCCCTCAGAATTTTAATTCCGAGTAAAATAGTAAGGCTGACTAAAAGTCTCTATCAGATGCTTTATAGCTTTTGGGGCTGTGCCTGGAGTGGTTATAAAGCCCTGATTGTATTTGAATTTGCTCTGTAAAAGAAGTTGAGCTTACAGATATCTGAACCTGTTGGGTATTTAACTGGAAAATGCTCCTTTATGCTGTGGCAAAATTGTTTTGTTCTGCAGTGTGAACCAGCTAATTTTCTCAGCTGTTTGGTGCCAGGTTATTTGTTGTAAAAATAGATCTATTTTCTCAACCGTAAAAAAAGACTGAATGTTTTGAGCCATTCCAGTGATTAACAGAATGAAGCAACTGAAACAACCTTGCAAGCCAAAGGATGGGTCTTGCAGCTTTGTGTGAGTGGGGGGTTTCCATGTGCTGGAAAGCTGGTTTTCCTCCTCATAGACTGTGGCAAGAGACTTGAAACTGAGGTAAAATCGAGTAGAACAAAAGAGCATCAGCCTGTTGGGTATGTTTTAACTGCTTAGCAGCCAGTAAAATTAAAGAAACTGGAGAAAGAAGCTATATATGTTACTACCAGATAAAGTGGGTTTTCTCAGACAAACAGTGTTGCGTTGTAGATTCCATTCAGACTACAAGGCTTCTCTTAGCAGCCCTTTTAAATAGCTTGGACTAAAGAACAATCTTTATTCAGAAGATTGAAATTGAGATGCCAAAGCATTATCTTTTTTCTTATTAATGGTCCAGAAATGGTCTTATTAAAGGTCTCTTGCTTTTGTTGTTTGTTGAAATATTCCTGCTAAGTAAATAAAAAATTACATCATTCTCATTTGGTTGTCTCAAGAATTTACTAAATAAATAAAATGCTTACGAAAATTATTTTAGAAGGCCCACAAAATCTTTTCAGTGCATTAAGTTAAAACCCAGATCTGTATGCAAGCGAATTCTATTAGCAGTAGAACAGCATATTGTCGGCATTTTGTGTTCTTGATATTGCCTTGCAGTGAAAATAAAACCTTGATTTGTTTTTCTAGGGTGCTAAAAGGGGCTAGCATAGCGAAGCTAAGCAGAACTCACATGACTAAGCCCCTGTAAAATCCTTGATTATCTTTAACTCCCCAGTCTCTGTAATTGGAAAGCTGTTTGTAAATTTACAAGCTCAGAGAATGTTGATTTGTCTACCTAGACAGTATTATTAAAAGTAGGAAAACAACACTGGCATGATTAATCTGTCTGAATGTTTTGATCCCATACTAAAATACTTCAATATTGTGCATCCCAGTTGGATAATTTGGTGCCTAATTAAGTTTTTAGTGTCTGTTTTGCCTGTCTACAGCTGCAACATGGTGTCTGTAGAATGCTGTTACTTGTTTATTTATAAGTGGCACCTCCAAAAAAGATACTGGCTTTTAAAATCTAGTAATTGTTAAAACTTGAATGTTGAGGTCACTAAATCTGGCATGTCATATGCTGTAGTTTTTAAAATCTGCAGTTTAGAATGATCCTGCTTGGACTTTTCAAAAACATTTCTAAGTGTTCAGGCGCTAAATTGAGAGAATCTCTTCCCATGGCTGTTCCGTCTCACTGAAAGATAATAGAAATTCTCTATCTAGACAGGAAAACTTGGATAGACTTCTTGTGCTGTTCTGTGTGCCTCCCTTTGCAAGGTGTGCAGCTGCAAGGGGGTATGGCTCCAGCAGTGACAACAATTCAGTTTTCTCAGAATTTTGTCACTACTGCTGAGAGAGAAAGCTTGGGACGAAGTTATACAGTTTAGGATCTCTACTACAAAAAGTAGTGAATTAAGACTAGTTCTGGGTGAGTGAGTTTGGCCACTGCAGCTGTACATTTCAGAGGACTTGGCCTTCATCATTCCCTGTGGCAACTGTTTCTGGTACCTGAGCTATCTGTGAATCTCAGTCACAGTGCATGCACATTATCCTAGGCAACCATACGAACCTGTCTTGCCTTACTCAGCTGGCAGTGCAGACTTCTTAGCAGCCTGCTCAGAGTTTGTCTTGGGGAGTTGGAACATGACAATTTGTTACAAAAACTCTTTGAGAATGTACTCTAAGCATGAACTGGAAAAGCAGAACTTCAGCATAGTTTCAGAAGAGGGTGAACAGTGGTATGTAACAGAAGGGAGCTGGCAAACAGCTGCCTAGTTTATGAAAGTGGCCAGCCAGGAAGAAGGGTATCATAGATTAGATGGATAATACCAAAATGCTGCTCAGAACAGAAACTGCTCGTTGGATCACTTTGGGCTGGAGGTTCAGGAGAAGTGGCCAAATGGGAAGGTGCACAGTCTGTGCACATCTGTAGGTGCCTGCAGTTTAAGAAGGTGAATAGGAGGATTAAGGATAAATTACTGAGTTGAAGGGAAGTGCTCTTGGTTCCTCCATAAACTATTTCAGTTGTTCTTTTTCATAAGATAGATGGGATATGGAAACCACTTTCTACCCATCTCTTTGAGACCAATGCTTTTGAGACTTGCCGTTTTTTCTGTTGCATGCTAGACCGCAGTGTTGCATTAGATAGTGGGTCCAGTTAATCTAAACTAGAGTGGAAAACTTAATCATGTTTAAATTGTCAGCCTCCAGTAAGGACAACCTTACTGTGAAGAGTGGTGTCATATCTTACTGTTTGGTAGCAGTGAAGGAATGTGTGACTACCACTAAGTGGTTCTTTACGGTGCAGGGGATTTGTAAAGATACTTTTCACCAGCAGTTCAGTAGTTAAGGTGTTGTTAGCCCAGATCCACTGCAGTTTTCTGGGAGCTCTCTTTGAAACACTTCCAGTGAGCTCTTTCTAAGGTTCTTAAATATTAACGGGGTTCAATATTTAAATATTGAATAAAGAATGGTTTGAGGGCTGTGTTCTTACCTGTCCCTCTGTTGGCTTCATAGAGCTCTTCCCCAGGAAGAAAAGAAGAAAACCTGAAAGAACTTGCTTGCTGGCTGCCTTTGGTAACTCTCTCAGTCCTTTCTGTGATCAAAAAGGGAAAAGACGCCAAGTTGTATTGAAAGGCACTACAGGCTCATTGCCGTGGGTCACTTCAAGCTTTGAGTAGATGTTATGGATGTGTATGCAGGGGAGACCATGTAGAATCTTCGGGTTTGATCAAATCCTTTCTACGCTGAAAAAACGTGATTTGTTGGGCCTGAGCGCTCTTAGTGATGGGGCTTTTGCCCTGAGAAGTGCCTTGGCTCGCAGACTGCAGGCCTGCCCTGTGTGTGATCGTATTGCACAAACATGAGTGACAGATGCCATTGCTTACAGTTCTGCTGATGGTAATAAGCTGATTTGAGTTTGAGCACATGTCCAGGGTGTTCTCTAGAGCCTGTAATCAAATGTGGGGTTTTTTGACAGTGGGTCAGTATGGACACAGGGACATATTTTATCCTGTACTAGCAAGCTGATGCAGCACTTCTGCTGAATTCTTCTGCTTTTTCTCTTTGGGGACAAATTTCAGGCCTCCCCAAGGGATAATAAAAATGCAGGAGGGGGACTGTAATGGATTCAGTTTTGTCCTAATCAAACTGCAATGGCACTGTGTGGTTTACTTGCATTCAACTGAGCGTGATAAGAGCAAGGTGATGCAGCTGAGTCCCAGTCCCAGCTTCCTCCAGGCAGCTCCTAGGACAGCAGAGTGGGGGAAAAACATCCGTCGTTTTCTATCTACATGACATTGATTAATTGGTCAGAACTGCCTCTCTGTTACTCGGTTGCACTGCTGTTGTTTGCTTCAGCCCTCAGAAAAGTCTTGTTCAGAAAGGCAGATTTAATGTGGTTATCACATAAGGAAAACTGAATGGAATGCTTTGTTTCATTAACTGCCCCTACAAACAGACTCTGCGGTTCTGTTCTATGAAGTCAGCCTATAATTTATGGAATTGTATTTAAATTTTTGCTTCATTTATAGTGTTTTGTTAATGTTTTAAATTTGGAGATTGAAGTATGGATTAATTTAAATCATAGAATTTTAATTTTGGTTCTCAGAGGCTCTTTAGTCTTACTGAATTGTTATCACAGGATATTAAAATAAATAATTTTGTAGTAGTTTTGAAAATCTGTATGTTTAAACTCGGTTAAAATTCCTACCTGAAATGAAGCTGTAATGCCCTTTTTTTTTTTTAACCTTTTCCTTCTGTCTGGCAAATCTCTGTCTAAATAATCTGTGAAACTGTTTTCACAGTTCTTTGCAAATTGCATTGTGTTATGTTAGTCATTTGACTCCTAATAACAAAGCTGCACAGGAATTATAATGGAATCTCCAACTAACTGTTAAATGATTTAAAAAAAATATATCAAATATGTTTTTCTTTCCTGATCTTTGGTACCACACTCATTCTTGTTGATAAACTTTCTTTGATATTTAAGCTGCAGCCTTTGACAAAATATCCTGAACTTATAATGTGGACCTCCTGTCAGTTTACTGTTTGTGGATGTGACTGAGAATTGTGCCAAATGGAGAACTCTCAAATTCTTCCCCAGTTTGAAACCAGCTTAGTTTTGAAATTGCTGTTTGTTTTCATTTTTGCAATAAGCTTTTTAGCAGAACATTAACACTGGCTTTTAAGATCACAGTAGGTAATGAACAACTGGGAAATACTTTGGATCCAGTGAGATAGAAAAGTAGTAACAGTAGGTGTGGCTGGCATGAGGGATGAAAATGAATGGGGCAAAGGAAGCCTGATGGAAGAATAACACAGAACTACTGCTGTAGATTGGGATCATGCCCTTCTGTAATGTGTTTGGTAGGTTGATCTGTTTAGATGTAGTCCTTGTGGGTTTAAAATGATGGTTTGAAGAAGCTCAGTACAGGGCTTCCTAAATGTACAAATTTACAAATTTGTGTATTTGTGTTTTGTTATATTGTATATTCCTAAATTCGCAAATATACCTTAAATTGAAGGTCTTAATAAGGACTGAAAATAAATTGAGGTTATTTTCTTTTCCTTCTGTGTGAAAAAAGTACAAAGATCAGTGTTTACAGAGCCATAGTGCTGTCTACTCTCTTATGCGGATCTGAATCATGGGTCATCTACCGCCACCACCTGCGTCTCCTGGAACGCTTCCATCAACGCTGCCTCCGTACGATCCTAAACATCCACTGGTCAGATTATGTGACCAATACTTCTGTTCTGGAACAAGCAGCAGTCACAAGTATCGAGGCCATGTTACTGAGAACGCAGCTGCGTTGGGCAGGGCACGTCTCCAGGATGAAGGACCACCGCCTCCCTAAGAACCTGCTTTATGGTGAACTTGCCACCGGCTGCCGCAAGAGAGGAGCCCCGAAGAAAAGATACAAGGACTCCCTGAAACAACATCTCAGCCTTGGCCATATTGACCACCATAACTGGTCTACTCTGGCCTCCAATCGGGAGGCCTGGAGACACACCATCTACAACGCTGCTGATGCTTTTGAGAAAGCACGCAGGATCACCCTTGAGGAGAAAAGACAACGCAGAAAGAACCGTGCCTTGCAGAATATACCGTCTAAGTAGTCTTTCTGCTGTGCCTTTTGCAACTGGACTTGCCTGTCTCGTATTGGCCTTTTTAGCCACCAACGCACTTGCAACAACTATGGGTAGAGCTCTTCCCAAATCTTTGTTCGCGAAGCCTGGCCGTGATGATGTGTGAAAGCATTTGCTCTGGATGTAACTGAAGGACATACCTATCAGTTGTTGTGGTCAAGAGTTCCTGACACTTTGTAAAACAAAACTTGCAATTAATAATGTCTCTACTTGAAATGCCATGAAGATTTCTTTTAATATTTCCTGCCAGATAAAAACTTTACCCAGTTAGAGCTTAAATGAAGTGCAGCACAAGTGCAAACCACAAGGCATATACAGCAGGAATAGGTTTTTGTGGTTATGTGGTTTCCCTCCAAATTGGTTAATATGGTTTTCCCTGGTCACAAGGGAAATATTTGGCATATCAGCTCTTTGGGTTGGCCATCTGAGAAGGGAAGCATCCAGCAGAACTCAGCACCTCACCAGGTTTAACTGCAGTTAGTTTGACTTAGGTTTGTTATCAAGGCCATTGCTTAGGGCTTTGAAAACTTAGAGAACCTTGGACCTTTTGTAGCCTTTTTAATTCTGATGAATTAGGAACAGCTTCTCATGCAACATGTGCAACTTTGCTGTTACTGTGTGTGACTCAGTGCAGTAACCATAATAATTTCCTTTTTACTGTTGCAGGAGAGGCTCTGAGAGGGAAGATCACAGTCCGCAAAAACAGAAAGGATCCCCGGTCCCTCTTCATAACGCTGTCAGTGAGGGACACGGAGCAGACCTACAGCCTCCAGTGAACATCCTAGCACATAACTTTGGGAGGTGTTAAAGTCAAATAACTGTTTTTAAATATCCCAGAATGGCAAACTCTTGGATTTGCGTGCGTGTGGGCACACACAGAGGAATATGCAAAAATTTGCCTGTAATTGAGAGAGCACTGCTTGGATGCTTTTGCTCTGGGACATGGAGGCTCACAACAAAATCGGATTCTGCTGCTTTGCTTCTGTGAGGAAGGCAAGAGAGATGGGTTTGGGTTACATGAGACTGCTGGGTGAGAAAAATGAATGTGAAGTCTTGCTGTGAGGAACAATAAATATGATCTCTCAATATTGTTTTATTCTTCCACTGGCAAAATCCTTGCATAGTATTTTTTTTGTGAAAGAAGCTAAATCATGTGCCAGTGCACCTCAACAGTATCTGGAAAATCCTAATAGGACTAATTTTGGAATTCCAACTGCAGGATTGCAGCACCAAAGACCGTATTTTTAGTACACTTTTGTAATTAAAAAGTTGTACGCAGTTACATTTATCTAAATAAATGAACCCATTATGATGTAGAATGCAGTTGCCAGTTCCCTTGTTTTCTGTGTAATTGGAAATTCTCCTGTTTATCCAGTGATGGCTCATTTAGTTGTGCCTACAGTTTTTTTTCTGTACTAGCCTGTTGGGGCATAGGTGGATGGAAGTGTGCATTGCTTTAGGAAAAATACTGCAAACAAAAAGCAGTTGCTGAAAAGGGTAGATTTGGTTTGGTTTCTTACAGAAACACTCTGGACAGTCAAGGGTTGACTGTTCAAGGGAGGAGGGGTTTCATGAAAATATTCATTCCTGTGTGAAAACCACTTTCATTTTGGGTGGTCTTGTTCAGGGCCCTTCAACTTGAACAACTGTATACTTCTGCAGATTTTATGTTTGTATAAATGTTACCATAGTAGGCAAGAAAGGAAGAAAAGGAAAAAGGAAGAGAGAGCAGTGCAAAGCCCTGGAGAGAGTTTGTGTAGCCCTCAGTAGCAGGGTTGAAAAATGTGTAAAAGAGAAAAGTAAGTGCTATTGTAAAATCAGTAAGAACTAAAACCGCACACTGTGTAAGGAACAGAGGATTTGCTATCATTTAACCAGAAGGAAAATGTCCTGAAAAGACTAATGTAAAGCCTGAGGGAGGGTCCTTTGATGAAGTCTTTGGAGTTCCAAAGAAATTTAAATATACAAATGGACATTGGTCTAATAGGCAGTGTCTCACAGCATCCTCTGGAAGTAACCCATCAATTTTAGCTGGTCTTTTTTCAATCTAGCAGTTGAATAATATGGGATTCATATGACAGCACAATCAGTTATTTACATTTCCTAATTGTAACTCTAAGAATTAAATGTTGTAGGAAATGTGATAAATAAATACTCTTTTAAAAGGCATTCTAATTGAGGCAGAAAAGTGGAAAGTAACTACTTAAGAGTAGAAATGCCCTTGAATTTGTCCAGTGAGAGACAGTAATACTTCATTCAAAATGTAATCCTTTATTCTAAGGCACATGGTCAGTATGGCCAAAGATGCAAATGATCTGTAACTGAATTAAAAATAAATAAACCACTGTGACAATGGCTGGACAGGTCAGTTGTACATTCTGCATAGTTCATGGAAGCATTTTTCTCCAGGTGATGGTAACAACTTGTCTTCCAGCTGCCTCTGCTGCAGGCAGATTCCAGGTGATGGCATCTGCAGGCAGATTCCAGGTGATGGCATCAAGTACTTCTGCAGACGCGTTTAAGAAGTGGCTACAACTCGTCGCTGTGGAAAAGCAAACAGAATCATCCTTATCTTGGGTATTTTTTTCCTAGGGAGGGTGAAGACACTAATGCAGGTTTATCCATGTTGGATGTTTGTGGTCTCTGTGTGTCAGTGCTGGTTATGTGGAGATGCACAGGCAGAGTTGTGCTTCATCACGCACGTTTCCAGCTCTTCTGCTCATCTTTGCAACTTCTGTTTTTCTCTGTCCTGGAGTTACAAATCTCTAACCTATCTGCCAAAGAGGAGGTACACATCCCCTTTAAATTCCCTTTGTGATATGATGATAAAGTCCAGTTCTAGCTGTAGAAAATCTGTTTGGCAGTCACTGGTGTGTAGATTTTTTAAAATACTTTTTAACAACTGGGATAGTCACAATTTCACACCTAAGTTTATTACTTCAGTGTGTGCTGTATTCAAAAAAGAAAGAAAAAAGTAAATGAAATTCAGTCTCTCTACAATTTATCATCTGACAGCATTTGTCTGTTAGACCAGCTCATATAAATTGAGCTGCTCATCTCACAGGATTTATTTTTTAGTAGCAACACCTTAGGTGACAAAGTCTTTATTTTTCCTTTTTCCTGACTAAGAAATATCAAAATAATATATTCTAGGGGTTAGATCTCCCCAACTTTACAATTCAAATGTGGCAGTTCTTTACCTGCCTCTCTTAGAGGTCTGTTTTCTCCTGTTTCTTCCCTCTCCTTCTCCTGTGTAATGAGTTGACCCTGGCTGGATGCCAGGTACTCACTAAACTGCTCTCTCCCTCCCCTCTGCAACTGGACAGAGGAGAGAAAAAAAAAAAAGCTAAGGATTCATGAGATAAGAGCTGGGAGAGGTCACCATCACAGGCAAAACAGACTCGAAGTGGGGATATTAGTTGAATTTATTACTATCAGGTCAGAGCAAAAGACTGAGAAGTAAAATAATCTTAAGAACACCTTCCCCTTAACTCTCCTCCTTTCCATATTCTCCCTCTCCCCCCTCAGCAGTGCAGCGGGACGGGAATGGGGGTTATGGTCAGTTGTTGTTTCTGCTGCTGCTGCTCAGAGATACGAGTTGGATCCTTCCCCTGCTCCCGTGGGGTCCCTCCCACGGGAGACAGTCCTTGATGGACCTCTCCAGGGTGAGTCCAGCCCTTGGACAGCAGTTCTTCCCAAACTGCTGTCCCGTGGGTCACTCCTCCACGGGTGCAGTCCTTCATGGATGAGCGGTACCGATGTGGGTCCCCCACCGGGCCACGAGTCCTACCCAGGGAAAACCTGCTCCAGCCTGGGCTTCCCTCTCCACAGGCCACAGATCTCCGGCAGGACCCTTCTCCATCCTGGGCCTCCCACGGGGTCACAGCCTCCTTCCTGCACCCCCTGCTCCAGCGTGGGAGCCTCCATGGGATGCAGGGGGGTCTCTGCACCCCGATGGTCCTCCATGGGCTGCAGGGGCACAGCTGCCCCACCCTGCTCTGCACCACGGGCTGCAGGGCCTCAGCTCCAGCACCTGGAGCACCTCCTGCCCCTCCTTCTGCACTGACCTTGGTGTCTGCATTGCTGTTCCTGTGTCCTCACTCTGCTCTTCCCTGGCTGCAATTCTGTCTGCACAATAACTTTCTGTTCCTAAATATGTTATCCCAGAGGTGTTACTGTCACTCCTGATGGGCTTGGCCTTGGCCAGTGGCAGGAAGCCCATCCTGGAGATGGCTGTTGTTGGCTCCATCAGACAGGGGAAGCTTCTGGCAGCTTCTAACAGAACCCCTGTAGCACCCCTGCTGCCAAAACCTGACCACAGAAACCCACTACATCCTGGTATGTACAAATGCTGTTTTTAATGCAGAAGCAAACCCTGCTTGTGGCTCATTCTTCATCTCATGGTTCTGATGATACACAGACCTGTTTTGCTACTGGCTTTGTTTCAGAGCATCTCTCTTGTTCCTGGCCTTTGGGGTCTTTTTTCCTGCTTTGGGTTTTTTGTTGAACTTCTTCTAATGTACCCTGACAGCATTCCCTTATTTGTGAAGATAGATCTCTCCCAGGTCCTAGACTGCTGCTCTTCTCCTTGATCCTTTCATTCCAAATGTTGAATGTGCAGCTTTTTCTTAAGAGATGTGACAAACCCTGTACAAATTCAATCTTTGCTTCATCAACCAGTGCTGCCCACAGTGTGTTTGGTCTGCAGGCACGGCAGAAATCGGATGCAGATGCAATAGGACATATACCGATGAAGGGTTGTCACAGGCCTTAAAACATATGGACAAATTGTTGTTGCTGATGGACAACTGTTAAGCACGTTAAAAACTCTGATTTCTTTTATGATACATATCGAGGATATAAAGAAAAAAACTAATGCAAAGATTGGTAAGTGGTCAGATGCATGAAGCAATACAAAATTATGATATCTTGCTTCAGGTGGGTAATTTCACATGCATTAAAAAAAAAGTCTTTGACATCAGGAAATTTAGGGCCCTCAATTCACTTTATAAATTCATTTTGTGAAACTTGCACACAGTAAAGGGTAAATGAACATATGGTGCTAACAGAATGTCTGTTTTCCAAGAGGATAAAAGTTTACCTGACCCAAACTGCAGGGTTTTATTTCTAAATAATGAATTTATTTAGAAATTCATATTGGGTTCACTGAAGGTTTTGTAGTTAAAATATGTTTTTCCATAAAAATAGACTTGTAGATTACTTACTGTGATTGTGATCCTATCGAATTATCATTAATATTCCATAATTATTTCTACACTTTATTGAATGGGAAATCATTTAGAAAAAATGCTGTTTTGGCTAAGAATGGTTTGGTTTGTGGTTGTTGTGGGTGGGTTTTTTTGTTTGTTTGTTTGTGGGTTTGGGGGGTTTTTGTTTTTGGGGGTTTTTTTGTTTGTTTGTTTTGGGTGGTGGGGGTTTTTTTTTGTTTTTCTGGGGTTTTTTTTGTTGGGAAAGTATGTTTTTGCCATGCTTAATAATGAAGTCCAGCAGTTCTGAGGAATGTTGAATGGACAGGAGTTTTTAATGTTTAATCCAATAGTTAACCTTTTTCTGAAGTAGTATTCTTAACTAGCAGTTATCAGTCTCCATTCATGCTTAAGTAATTTACATTATACTTAGCCCGTATGTTAAAATTGGCTAGTGATTCATATAAGTTCTGTTCATATTCAGATAAAAACTGAAGGTTGGCCCGCCTTCTTCTTGCAAATCTGTGCCCAGAGTCTGGGTACTTGAAGATAAATAACCCACTTGGAAAGAGTATGGGTGTGCCCACAGCTTCACTTCTTATTTAGATGTTAATGACATGTTTGTTTGTTTGTTTGTTTTTTAAATCCTGTCTTCTGCAGTGCTTTTAAATGTTTAGCTAAGCTGTAAAACTATCTTCCTGCTTCTACCCATCAGAGAGCAGCTAAGCAAGACAGACAAACTTGGAAGCTTCTGGTCCTTTGCTACTGAATGTCCCTTCAGTGAGCATCATGCTGGGGTCTCTTAATAGGATTTTTGTGTGTACACCTCAGTTTGACCTTCTAAATTCGGTCCTGTGGGGTGTGCTGTAATGAGACAGATCCCAATAAAAGCAAAACCTCAATTTCAAATAAAGCTCTACAGAGGATTCAGAAAGCTGGTTTGGGAGACACAGTTGCTAACTTGAAAAGGTAAGCTGCTAGCAAGGTTTTAAGACTTTTATTTCAAGGATGTTCCTCTGCTCTCTGTTTAATAGTGCCTGAAGTTCCCTGTAGTAATGACTCTTAGCATTTTCTGTGCCTGGTTTAAATTATTTGAAGGAAAAATTGCAGCAGCGTGTCTTCGCCGAGGTTAGTGGAATGACACAGCCTGGTATGACTGGCTGTCTGGAAGAAGGAGGGGGAGGTGGAAGATCAAGAGCCGAAACTAAAGGCTTGTATGAAGACTAAAGTGATGATGACCTTATTTTTAGAGGACAGATTTAGAGGTACGATCTGCTGCTGCTTTTAAGGCATTGATTAACTTGCATGATAACGGCATTTAAGGGTTTTCAAAGACAACCAAAAATAAAACCATGGGCATATCTCTGAATATACAAACTTACAAAGAGATTACAAAGAGATTTTATGTTATTCTATTTATCCAGGCATTGGCAGTTGATAATGCTGGTGAAGTAGTGACATCTAATTAAAAGACAAATACCATGTTACATGTAAAGGCAGGGGAAAACAGAGAGAAAAGCTGGCTTTTAGTGTCATGAGCACTGCAGAAATATTTGCAGAAGGCCTTATGTGATTAAATAGGTATAAAAACCATCCAGTTTGAGTTAGTTTTATATAGTTGGACTGGAACCTGAAGATGGTTCAGGTTTCCAGGTTTAGTAAAAGTTTAAACACCTGCTGTTTGATATACATTTTTTACCTTCTATAAAATTCATAGGTAGATAATTAACTTCACAGGGAAAAGCAGTATTTTTAATGGTATTGTTGAGCAGCAAAGACAGAAGGGTCAAGGAGAAGCCTTACTGCTGGTGAGGTACTATGCACATAGAAATTAAGTTTTGTTAATAGAATATTTAAAAAGCTCATTACAGATCCAGCACATGGATCTGTAAGTAACAGCTTGTTCCCTGATGTGTACCAACTGGCTCTGAATCTTTATCTACTTTGCTAATTCTCATATGTCAAAATAGAAACAAACTTCATTTCTATGCCTTTCTGAATGGCAAGAGTGTTACTCAGTTCTTGGAGTTACTAATGCCTCCAGGTTCCAGCACTTTGAGCTCCTTGGTGATAAACGGAAAAGACTCATCCCATGGAAAAACTGTACCATGAAACAATCAACTTACAGATTTATAACATTTCTATTGCTGTTCCTGTACCAATTAGCCAAAGTAAAATAAAAGACTCTTAATGGCAGTGATAACGAATTAAAGAGGAATAAAGCTTACTCAACATGTTAATTCTATTTTCCACTTGGGTACTACTCAAAACATCAGTGCAAACAGAGTGAGAGCAAGTATGTCCCATGGAAAGCAAACTAACTGAAGTTAAGCTTTCACAAGTGAGAGCTACAACTCAAATAAAATTATTCTCCTTGGATTCAATTGGCAGATGCTAAAACGATCCTGCTTTAGATGGTGGTCTGAGAGGCTTTTCAAATTATTTTGTTTTCTTCCATGGAGAGCCAGATGAAGCTGGGGATGTCCTTTTTCTCAGGTTTGTTTTTTTCCTGACCACTCTACCATCTTGATACATGTCCTGGCCTACACAAAAGAAGGAATAGATTTTTCCATAGAGAGTTTCATTAACTGGGAGAGATCACGTCTGTTTCCTAGAGTAATGTGCAGTGAGGAGCAAGGCCGTGAGTGATTCAAGTACCCACATTTGGGAAGCTACCATTGGTAAATCCCGTCTCATGGACATAATGCCGTGCTAGCAGAATATAATCTGTGCCACATGTGCTCCTATCACCACCCCTGGCTTCATTTTTTTTCCATTTGAGCAGGTGATAGTCATAACATATATTTAATGACCTAGATTTAAAAAAATAAAATAATAAAAATCTTAAAATTGACACAGTTCATTGAGTATTATCCATTTGCTTAGCTCTTTGGTACCATCACTCTCTAGTACCACTGTTTACAGGAGTTTTCCCTATAAAGTTAATCTTGCTAAGAATTAACAGCTTTTACTTTTATTTCCCTGAGTTTTGAAGATTGTCTGAATGAAAGAAGGAGTTCTAGGGTGGCAGGGGAAGAAAGTGAGCTGGTGGGAGGCACTCCAGAAGACCACAAGTCCTGGGTGGCACATACCACAAAGAGCTCCCTTGAAGGAGTGTTGATCCACTTTGGGTAATGATGGTTTAGGTAATTAGGCCTGAAATACAAGTAAGATTCAGTAAGTAGAATTGAATTTTGATTTAACCTTCTGATGGGTTATACAAAGAGAAGAGCACTGAAAAGAGGGAATTTCTTAATAATATTGACTCCTGTCACAATGCTGGACATTCTTGAAGCAAAGTCTACTCAACTGGAAAATTGGATGTGAGGAGCAGGAGGACTTCTCTGTGACTCAGATGTTAAACTGCGCTGTACTGCTTGCTTGGGAATTAAGACAAAGCTGAAAGGGAATTAATAAAACAGTGAAAAGAAAAAGCAGTGGAAAGTTAGGTTTCTTGCCTCCTATTAATACTTGCATTGATATTAATTTTGAGAGCATTGTGTAGACCCCAAAATGGATTTAGCCTAGAGAATAACAGATATTACTGTGTTGTGTCCCTAGAGGTAGAAATAATGCTCTTGCAATTGGTTTGCATGTGATTTTGACCACCTTTAGGGTACGATGATGACAATGACCCCAGACTGTGCAGCCTCGCTGGGAATGAGTATCCCCAATCTTTTTTATTTGTCACCTGGAACAAACCAATGTCTTTTGCAAATGACAGCAAATTGCAGCAGGAAACACACTGCCATGGAAGGAAAACACAAGGAGAGGGCTGATGAAATGAACACACTACCAAAGAAGCTTAGTATTGTAAAAACTCTATGCTGTTGAGGTAAAAATGGCAAGCTCCTTCTTTAACTATCAAACCATTAAGCTCTGATTAAAATTTTCTGAAGTGAATAGTGATTTTATTTTTTTTTTTATTTATTGCTCTGATGAAACTGAGATTTATCTTTTTACAAAAGTTTACCTTCCTGAAAAAATCTGAGTGAAAGCCCCCTTTGTAGTGCCTTACATGAAAGGTAATTTAAGATTGTTTTCTCTAAAACAGACTTCCTGAGTATTATTTCTGTGGAATAAGTTGATCTATGTTTTAATATCTAAAAGGTGTTGTGCTTTTTCTCATCTTCCTATATTAAAAAAACACAAAACCACAAGCAGATGACACAAAGGAGGGAGTAAATACTCAATTTTCATGGCTTTCAAGTTGCCTTTTAATCCATTATTTTGGTCAATTCTCAAAACTTATATGTGACATCTGGGTGAGGAATACACCGTGGAGTTAGGGTTGTGGTTGAACCCATTCCTTAATGGAATTTTATGTTTTTCACACAAAACTGTTTTTCTGAATCATGCCTGACTAATTCATCCATGTGACAGCTAATTACTTTTGAAGTAATTGAGACATTATAAAAGGAAGTGGGTAAGAGAGCTGTCAGCAGGAAAACCTTCACAAAATCTACATTATAAGATCATCTGGAACCGGTTGCCCAGAAAAGTTGAGGATTCCCCTTCCCTGGAAGGGTTCAAGGCCAGGTTGGACAGAGCTTTGAGCAACCTGATCTAGTGGAAGGTGTCCCTGCCGATGGCAGGGGGTTGGAACAAGATCTTTAGGGTCCCTTCCAACCCAAACCATTCTATGAGTCTGTGATCTTGCAGTGTGCTTTTGTAGTTGCCGTCTGAAAACATTACTTGAGTCAGTGGAATAGACAAGGAAAGGCTGATCTCTTACAACAGTGTCACCATTTCCACTCGTGGATTTATTCCCAGCAAGAAATTGCTGCGGTAGTCCACAGAGTTGGAGAAAGACGTTCAATAAACTTACAGGAGAGTTTGTTAGGTTTTTGATAAAACACTTTCTCTTTGAGGTGCCTGCCAGCACATGGCTGCTTTTCCCAAGTTCTGCTGTTGCTCCTCTGGGGCCACTCTGTGCTTGAATGTTTTCAATAAGCTCCTGTATTTGTCCATCACGTCCATCACAGCACTATGAGCAAAGTGGAAACCCTGCCTGTTAGTCACTATGCCCAGCTAATACATTATGTTTTCAACGGGTTATTGCTAGTCAGTCTGTTTTTCAGCATATTGTTGTTGCTAGCTCTGTATTTAAAACACGGAAGTATGCTGATGCTTTGGAAGAGGACAAATACATATTTTCAAATCTCCCTCCTGATCTGCATTCACTGTTTGATGTGGGCAGCTTTCATTATCTAGGGAGGAAGGGAAATGGTCCAGCATCAAACTTTGATTTGTTTGATGTGTACCATGCATTAAGCAATACTTCACCAGTCTCTTTGAGAAGGTGGTGTGGTGGAGAACCAGAGAGGCTGGGGAACTGGGTAGATCATGTGCTTTTTTTGCACAAAGTATCTTAAATACAGAGTCCCTTTCCAGAGTGCTTCACCTCTACCTGCTCTTCCCTGTCTTTTATAAGGAATAAAAACTCGGAGTGAGCCAAGTGTCATTTACCTTTTCTGTAGAGATGAAGATGAATTGAGGAGAGGGATGCGTAAGACTAGCTGGCAACAAGAGAATGGCAGAAAAAGTTAATAAAAGGTAGGTGGTATGGTAATTATCTCAAAGCAGCGTGTGGTTTAAGAAAACATCACCAGATCCTATTGCATTTTCCTGTATTTCACAGAAGCCTCAGCAGGTCATATTTCTTTTCCTGCAGTCTGTTGCAGCTCACACTGTGAAGCTATTTTTCATGCTCAGTAGTGTGGAAACAGAAGGGAGAGTATGAGGTATCACCTGGAGGATTTTTACAGGGGTTTACACGAGGATCTGATGAAGGGCCAGGGGTAGATTGTGCAGATGAGATTTGATCTTTCTGTAGTGCATTCTGTGGACTGTAGTTTGCATTAGAATCATAGAATTAACTGAGTTGGAAGAGACCTCCGAGATCATCAAGTCCAGCCCTTGATCCAACCCCACTGTGATTACTAGATCATGGCACTCAGTGCCACATCCAGCCTCATCTTAAAAACCTCCAGGGACGGTGAATCCACCACCTCTCTGGGCAGGCCATCCCAATGCCTGATCATTCTCTCTGTAAAGAACTTCTTTCTAATATCCAACCTAACCCCCCCCGTCCGATTGTGTGGGATTTGAAAGGGATTAATAAACTGTCTGTCTGACTCCACGTACAAGCTTTCTAGACTCAGTATGTTCAGTGGTGATCACATCAAAAGTAAATAACTAGCATTCATGTATCTCTCTTTCATTTGCCTGGGACTGCCCAAGGGGAAGCCGTAAGTTCAAGTCCTCTTGCCTGTTGTATCTAAATCTGAGTTTTGGAGCAGGTTTTGGTGGCCTTGCTAGCCTAAAGAATTAAGAGTTTCTGGGTCAGCCCTGTTTGAATCCCACTGACTCTGCTGGCTGATACCATAAGCTGCTGGTAGTTTTCAGATCATCTCTGCAGGATACACAGTTGTGTCTTGCAGACCTTATTGCTACTTCTTCTTGAACTGTACATTCATTTCCAGTCTGGTTTTTGTTTATTGGGTTTTGGGGTTTTTTTCCCCTTTATCTGACACATGCTCCCAAACTGTATTTGTCTCAATTCAAATTGCATTGAAGTGTGTGTCTGTATGCTCTTCCACTTCCTTGGGGTCTCTTTGCTTTTCCCCAGGATGTCTCAGTTTAATGAGACAGAAGTGTTTTGCTAAGAAGGATAAGTTATAAGGAAGACCAAAATTCCTACCTCTAAGAGACTGTAAATCCAAAATTGAGAGGCTTTAATTGAGAAAGTGTGGAGAAAGAAAAAAAACACAGCCCTTTATCAAAGGAAATACGTGTATTGGCAGAACCACAAAAGAACACAAAACAAAACCCCAACCAAACAATAGCCCTATACCCAAAAACCCCTTTCAATGAAAAGTAAACAGTTCAGTTTGCACTTTTTGGTGCAATTCTAACCACAGTCAGCAGGGGGTGCTGTTGGATCTCTGGAGGTGCAGAGCCTGCAGTGCTCGGGGTTGGCCAACAGGAGGTGCTGTTGGGCTCTGGCAGTCACCACGTGGAGGCCCGGTGTGCGGGAGGGGGGCCAAAATGGAGCCTTTTCCTCCCCCTCTCCAGGGGAAGAAAAAAAAAAAGAAAGAAGGGTTCTTCCCAAAGGGAACTCATGTTGTTCGCTGCTGGCCGCGTGACCTCCCCCCTCCTTGCTGAAGTGACCAAAAACCGCTGCCAAAAACATGGGAGCCGGGGGAGGGAAAAACAAAGGTGGATCTCTCTCTCTCTGATGAAGTCCAAACAGGTCCACCCGGGCGGGAAGTGGGGGTGGGGGGAAAAAGGGCAGAAAACCGGGCACCGGCAAGCCGGGGCCAGAGGAGAAAAACAACAAAACCACCTAGGCTGAGAACAAAGCACACCTGTCCCTCCGTTCCCGCAGCCCACGAAATCACCTCTCCCAAGCCTGTCAGCCTGGAATGTCAAACTGTGGCCACTTCTTTTGTGTGAGTCAAATTCCCAGGCAAAACCAGTCTGCCCATTCAAACACCACCACCCTCCCCCCCACCACCACAGTGGGGCAGGGGGAAGGGAAAAAATTCTGCGTTTAGTTTTTAGAACAAGTGAACCCATGACATTATCCACCCCTAATTTATTTTCCTTTCCCATGCCACCTCAGTGTATCAAGTTAAACCTTTGAACTCCATACATGCATGCATTATTCTAAACTATATACAACATTCACAAATATGTAGATACAAATACAGGTACAGATACAGAGTTAGGACCAGTTCACCCAAAGGTAATATCCCCTTGAGGTATGCACCGGGTTTTTCCATCTTCCTGCATTACCCACCGTGTGCAACCAGGTCCTTGGGCAA
>VXAY01003314.1:453-24469 GCA_013399855.1 Oxyruncus cristatus
GGCTCCGAGCCCCGCGGCCCCTGCGGCTGCGAGCATCGCCCGGGAGCCCTGCGCCCGCGTCGGGGCGTGTGAGCACCGGGCAGTGCCTGACCGAGGCGCCTAAACCAGGTGGGGAGAGCCGCCCCGCACGGGTGCCGCCGTGCGCTGCAGGGTGAGCCCCGCGCCCGGGCAGCCTGCCCGGCCGTTGAGTGGTTAAAATTAGAAGAGCTGAATTCTCCCCTAAACGTGTGGCAAGCAGTATTGCCCCTACATGGAGCCACAACAGCCCTTATAAAACTGCTCAACTTGGCGCCTGCGGTGGTTCTTTGTCACGAGCATGATGTTTAAGAGATGTCACCAAGTTTGCTCGTGTGGCAGTTTGACAGCTCCCAGAAACGGCGTGCCTCCAAAGCGGGACGCTTGTGTCCCTGCACGTCGGCAGACGGCTCTGCGGATGTCCTGTCTTGCCCCTTCCTGGACCACCAGTCTTGCAGGGCAGGCAAAGTAGTCACCGAGCCTGCCCTCATCCCCAGGAGGCTGATGAGCAGCATCCAGTGATGAAAGAGCCTGTGGGCAGCTCATCCCATCCCAAAACCTGACTGTCAATGATAAATTAGGACTGCAAAGGCAGAAAAACCCTTTCAGTACATTCTGATGAGCTAGCTACAAAGTGGGGTTATTTTTTTTTCAGCAGCCAAGGACATATGGTCAGCATTATACCTAAATATTTTTTGGAAAGTATACAGGATCCTGATTAATTTTTGAAGTAACTGCTTATACACCAACATCTGTCCCAGGAGGCTCTGCCTTTGCTATGGTTGTTCTTGGCTTTACACCTTGGAGAAGAGGTCTGGATCTTTCCAGGGTTATATGCCATATGAACAGGGTTTTTTGAATCTTGCTGCCTGGTATAATTATGAAGGACTTGACTTGGGACTATATTTCCTCTGAATGGCCAGCCATTTTTATGGATTTTACTTGCTCTTTCCCAAGATATGCAGAAGAGTAGGAGAGCTGGAAAAAGGGTAGGAAGAGTGAATTAGGATAGCATGACTACAGGAATGGTCACAAGTGATTGCATCTAGCATGTGTTTGAGATTGACTAGCATGTGTATTCAGCTATGCTTGCTGGAGCAAAGCCAAGTAGCTTCCAAAAGCAGCACAAAGCAGAGCTCCTGTCCCAATCTAAACTGACATGTAAGCATTTTCTAGCACATTACTGAACATTATGTGTTGGAGAAGCACAATTTGTTGCATCTTCCATAAAGTCTTTGTACTTCTCTGATTAGCCTCCAGGTCTTCTTTAATTTTGGGCAAAGCCTTGGTGGTAAACAGCATCTGCTTAACTCAATGCCAAAATTGTTAGTTAGGAAAGCTTGGCAATGAATTAGTATTTGCACGTGAGGGTGCAGAACTTTGTCCTGACTGCAGTTAGTTTCTTGGGATCTTTATATTTCAGTATATTTGTGATTAAATGCCATTTCTGCTCTGTAGCAGAGCGGTAAGAACCAAGACTACATGGGTAATGTATCTAGTACAGCTGTCAGCAGAAAGAGAGAAATGAGCGAGGATCTGAGAGCTGCCCCTATATGCTGTCTCTCCAGGTGGAGAATAAGCAGATGGAGCATGTAGACATGGCTTTGACATGTACCCACTTGTACAAAAAAACCTTTATTAGAATCACTGGCATTATTTTATATAGGTAATAACACATAGTCCTAAGCAGATATTAATGGCCATAATTTTATATAACCTTTAGTTATACAGATAATATTAGACAACATCATCTATGGTTAATACAGATAACAAATGTTCTCTAAGTAAAATATATTAAGTAGAGTTTATCTTCTAAAAAGAAGGTCTCATGTACCATGGGAGAATAGGCTGGTTTAACTAAATTAATGTCCTATATAAAGACTGACTTAACCTCCTATCTTTGTCAATAAAGTTCAAGTTCATTGAAGTGTGCTAATATAAATTAATCTGTCAGAGGAAAGAAATAAAAACTATTTGCATTTACGTGGAATTGGCTTCAGAAAGAGAGATCAATTTTTAGAGATTTGGGTTGAATTGATGCACTTTGTTGCCAGAGAGGTTTAATGGTGTTACAGCTGTTTATTGATGTAGGCTTCCTCTCTGTTGTGTCTCTTTCTTCTGCTGTTAAATTCTTGATAGCTTAAGTACTTTCTCAAATTATTTAGTTATTTTCCACAGTAATAGTCCACAGTAGAAAATGTCACGTTACAAATGTTACAAATTTCTCAGTCTTGTTCCTTATCTCTAGCAACCAGCTTTGTGATCCTCAACAGTAGACCCTGACCTCTTGGAGTCTGCCTGTTCTCCTGTATTTCAGGGAAAATATCATCCTGTTGATGATGCAGAGAGGTGTTGGACCTCAGCAGAGGTCAGGCAGGAGTTTAGAAGCACAGCTAAGACCAGAACCTCCCTCTCCTGCCTCTTAGTTTAGCCTAGCCCAGCATCAGAAGACTTTATTAAGCAGATGATAAAGTATCTTTTTGTGAAATTGCAAGTGCTCTGCCTCTTCCAAATGAGAGCCTGATTCCATAGCCTTTTTTAGGCAAAGTTTTCACTAAAGAGAAAAAATGCTTTGTATTCAGGATCCCAGATGTGCCAGGATGACAGGGCTATTTTCAGACAATGGCAAGATCTATGAAACATTTCCATTTATAGTTTCAGGAAGCGTACTCAGCATCTACTCTAAACTAATCTTTTAAACTCCCTCTGTAGACAATGTAAGGGGGCTCCTTTAGAAAGTAATTAATCCTGTGTGTATTTGACAACTATCTGGAGTGGGATAAAATACACTGGCAAATCCCATCCCAGTTGCTGAAATTATGTCATATAACTGAAAAATTACATGTATTTTCCACAGAAAATTTATTTATATGGGTTTTGCTTGAAAGCATCCTCAAGAATTATGTTTTCTTAGAAGGAAGAAATGGCAGAGATGGTCAATGAAAGATACTCTCTTGGCTTTTTAATATTCTGGAGGTTTATTTAAAAGGAATATGTGCATTCCATGCATTTTTTAACTCAAGCCTCCAACAGACACTTTCTGATGTACAGTCAGGCAACTCTTCCAATGCAACACCTGCAGGGAGGGTGTCTCCTGTTAATACAAGACAGACTGTCTTCTTGTTTGAATCCAAGATATAAAACACCGTATCCCAGGGCTTCCAGGTGTTTGATTGATAGTATAGTAAAAGATTGTTGCAAACTTAGAGCCAGGAGCCAACCTTCTTTTAAAATAATCTAGGTATCCAAGTTTTAACAGAAGCACTGGTTGTAGATGTTTATCCAACGGGTACACGATCCTGAGGTATGAGGACAGAGTAAGATTGTTTGCTATTAAAATTATCTAAACTGTACAGAGTAAACAATTTATTCAATCACACTGAACAATTATCCCTGTTCCCAAATCATGCATGAGCAGTTCCCTGCTGACACTTTATTTTGTATGTTCATTATTTGAATTTGCTCAGTGAATGATTTCTATGAACTGCTTGCAAGTGATTTTTCTGGGACTTGATGGAAGGGCCTGCTCTGCTTGTTCTAGCTCTACTTAAATCACATGATACCCCCCAAAAAATAGGAGAGCTGATATAAAACAGGTTGGATTTCCTAAAGCGGGATCATGACACGCTTGTCACTGCCCTGCCAGGGCGGCTTGGTAACCCCATATAGCAGGGAATAGCAGGGAGCCTGTCCCCTGGGCTTCTTTCTGGAAATACAGGAATATCAGAGATGCAGTTTGACTACATCGCTTGCTGGAACTCAAATTGCTATCAAGTTGTTGCTCTCTGTTAATGTAAGGCATCTCTTGCTTATCATGAAACTGAAAGACAAGTACCAGAGCCATGCTTTTGCGTTGCATCTGTCCCCTCATCGGGTGACAGCCCATTTTATAGGGGTCCCAGCTACAGCAGATTTAGCAGCACTGGGTGAACTGGCTGTGATTTTTCTGTTCCCTTTTTGGACAACTTCCACGCACACAGAAACTTCAAAATGATCATGCAGAGATGTCCATGCTAATCCTGAAATAAATCCATTTCAACTGCAGCTCTCGAAGTTCTATCTGCAGAGATCCCTGTGAATTTATGTGAGTCTGTGTGACTGTCTTTATAAACCAAAGGAATTGCAAATATGTCGGAGTACAAATGCACGCATGCTTTTGGGTGTTCGTACAATGACAATTAATGTTCTGTTGCAGTGTTAGTCCTTTTTGGCTCTACATTTCAATATTCACCGGTGGCTATTTTTGAGAAGCAAAGGCTAAGGATTGAATCTGCAGGACATTGCATATTAGCACCATTATCAACAATTTTGTAGGAATTTTAAAAATTATGGATAAAGATTTAGAATTTTATTTAAAGATTAGAAAAGCAACAACATTAGAAATTATTAGAAATTAGAAAAAAACTAGAAAAAATTAGAAAAAGTAGCAAGTGTTTAACTCATCCAAAAAGACAGATGGAACTGAAAAAAAAATCTAACTTAAAGAAGGAGGACAAAGAGAAGTAGCGGGAAGCAGAAGATGAGTCTAAGGAATTATTTAAACAAGTGACAGAGAAAGCATGTAGGATTTGAGACAGAAAACACTCCACACTCTGAGGGGGAAGAAGAGGTAAATAGATTAGCTCAGAAGAACTTTGTATAGGCATGAGGTAGCTTTTATAGATATGATTTTTTCTTTGCAAAAATACACAGAGAGCAAGACTGGGGAGAAAACTGATAATCCCATCAAGGAACACACTGGGGAAGAAAGTAAGCCAAAAGAAATATTAGGAACAAAAGTTTGAGAGCAAAAAGCAAACCAGGAATGCACAAGTTTGGTCCAAATGCACAGAACTGGGTTGATCTAGGCCAAGCACCAAGCAAGAGTATTTTATGCACTTGATCAGATTAGCAGTCCTAAATAAGAGACTTTGAAATATCCTTGTTTTGAGCATAAACCTCAAGGCGATAATAAGCACCCAATTTCTGAATTTGCTGCCTCCTCTACTGTTTCAGAAGTGTGAGCACCAAACAATTGCTAAGGAGTGTCTGGTCTGCCTTTAGTGTGCACCCCATCTATGCTGCCTGATGCCAGGCTTCAACTGTGGCTATCATGAAGCACTATCAACTTATGTGCTGAGTTACAGAATGCCACAACTGTTTCTTCCTACCTCAATCTTTGAGAGTAAAGGAAAATACAGAATTAAAAAAAAAATTTGGAATCCTTCTAATTTCAATGAATAAATAAGACCAGACTTCTGAGTAATGTTTATTGTACTTTTTCATTCTGTAAAGAAAAAAAGCAACAAACAAAACCCAATTATATAGGGTTGAGAACAGGGATACAGACTGCAATAAACATACATATATTTAAGATTATTGCTTTTGCTTGTAGCATAAGAACATATACCACTGTATAAAGCAGTTTCAGACCTAAAATGGAAACAAAAATGGTAAACAAAAAGGTACTAATAATTTGTAAAATAAAAACCAATATAAAATGTTTTATGTATCATCATTTATTGTATTTTTTTCTACTAGTACTTACTCATTAATTCTTTAAATAATGAACATATATACTGAAAGCACACTATGTTTTTGAAAAGCTGTAACTGGATAAGAAAATGGAGATCCAGTGAGAAACAGAGCATAGTGCTGAATGTATGATTCTTTTTTAAGAAGTACTCCATTCCCCTCAGTAGGGAGATTTACTTCAAAATATCCTCTGAGAGGACATGACCTTTCTGTAAATGAAAACGGGATGGTTTTTCCTCATACTTAAAATATTTTATCTAAGCTAAAATTCTTAGTAAAATAGAATAGCTACTACAACAGAATTCAGTAAAATTTTAAAGATTTTAATGTGGGAGAGTAAGATGGAAGAAGCACAATAAGGACTTCCAGCACAACAGCTGTTTTATAGGAACTGCTGATACTCACACCTGTGTATCCTGGCAGAAGTGAACAGGCTTGCCTCACTTTTGTTATGGAGCAAGTTATTTTTCATCTACCCCCGTGCAAGAGGATGCCTATGGGAAGATACAGAGTCACACCTAATGTGTTTTAAACTCATCCCATGTCTTACCTGCCAGTACCCCACCCTTGTAGACATGTCCTACAGTTGGGCCCTGGAAGTCCAAGCCTAGCACTGGGTGTCTACATTGTCCTGTACTCTTAGGAGTCCCTAAAACCTACACATGGGAAACACAAAACAGATATGTGTGCTTCATCTCCACTGAGCCCAGATTCCTGCAGGCTGCTTGGGATCATCCTGCCAGAATCCCTGCCTGGGGACAGGGACCTGCTCACCTCCTTTCATAGATCTGACATGCTTTATTGCTTGCCTATGATGGGCAGTTTCTACAGAAGGCGATGGTGGTGCTCACTTCTATACAATTACATAGTTAGAGCACTTATCCATTAAATGGGATTTTTGGCTTCAGTGTCTTTCTTATCCTAATGCACCTTACTCCCAGAAAATTATTATATCCCCCTATATAATATACTATATTATATAGTTTCAGACAAGTTCAGGTAGAGAGTAACTACTGGATACAATGAAAACGATGGGATTCACTGCTGAAATAGTTATTTACCACCATTATTTTATTGCAATTGTTTATTTATATGACTTTAATGTCTGAGTTCTTGATCATCTATCTTTTATCATCCTTCATCTTCAAAACCCCACTCAGGCAGTGAAATAGTCCTGCCCCCACAATATACCACCAACCCCTCTAATTAGGGGCTGCAGTGGAACTGACAACTAAAAAAAAAAATTGCCTGTGAATCCACAGCAGAAGAATAACTGCTATAAAATTCTTCTGCTCCCACAAGCTTTTGAGAATGTCCCACCTTTTTTTCCAGTCCAGAACAATATTTAACAATATTTGTAGCTTGTAGAGTGATGATTTGTGTCCAAACTCTCTGCTGGCAGAACCCCCTGCAAAGCTACCCTCTAGGAGGGCATTGCTAGACATGGTTTGGGATGTGACCCAAAATCTAGAGCTCAAAGATGACACGCTTGCGCTGCCTTTCTCCTACACGCTCCTGCTGATGAAGCTCAACCTACATGGTTTGATTCATCAGCATGAGGTGGCTTGATTTACATGTCAAGTTCAATTAACTCTTTTGATTCCCAGAGAAGCAGAGTTACAGTAAGCAGAAACTGAAGGGACACGAAAATCTACAAGAAAGGAAAGTTAATGTGAATTAGACAAACATAAAAAAAAAGGTTGTTCTCCCTCGGGAGCCCTGAACCTATTATATTTTAATGCATATTGATGTAAACAAAGTAAGTATTTCAAGATGTATTAACAAATCAGCTTAAATATGGTATTTACTTTGTTGTATAGTAAAAAATATCTGTCATACAGCAACACTAGGGAGGAAAAATATGCATTCAATTATTATAGAAATAGAAAGAAAAATATTTAATCTGTTCATGTCTGAATGCACCAAATAGATACTATTTTTTTCCTTTTCTCTTTAAACAGTTTTCTTCTATATAAATAGCTGCAGATTTGTTTCACTTTCAACACATGGCTTGCAAGACCTGTTTATATGAGCAACATAATACTGTATTTTAATTTTTCATATACACTGAGACCAAATATGTCTTATCATTTACAAAAAGCAAAATCTGTTAAACACTTTTTTTTCCCTGAAAATGTAGCATCAACATATTATTTAATTACTACAAGCATATGCCTTTTTTGTGATATGGCAAAACTGTGCAATTTCATCCAAGCATATATGCAGCTTTCCCAGCTTTATCCTAGCACAGATCATATCTCTGTATGTATAGTTTGCCATAATTCTTTCCATCACTGAGTTTGAACACTGTCATACTTGCTGGTTTGTTGCAGGGCAATTAATTCTTGAAAACAGAGAACCTGGATGGCCCTCCTCAGTCACCAAGTCCAGCCTCTGTTATCACAGGCAACTAAATAAAATAATCTTTTTCATTAAGCACTTAAAATTTGCCTTGCAAAAATTAGCAACTATAACAGTACATTGGGGTAGGTCCTCTCTGGTTATTCTGTAGTTTCTGTAGTTTTGAGTGGAGTTGCATGGTGAAAAGTGTTAGCTGTACTTACACTACTAGTAGTTAAGAAACTACTCCATAATGAAAGAATTGCAGGGTCAGTCCCATGCCCCTAAATAGGCAAGACTTGCTTTGAAGCTCTCACTATACATTGCTGCATTAATTTGCCACAAGCCCAACTTTAAATAAACCTCTCTTGGATAAAACCTGTATGAAGTTGAGTGCTCTCTTCCTGTCCCATCCCTCCCCACTCTGTTTTGGACTGTCCTAGGCCATATATTTTCCTGACCTGTGCAGTAAATTTGAACCCTTCTGCAGGCTGTAAGGGCCATTCCAACACGATGTCCGTAATTATAAAAACTCTGGAAGATAAACTGATGCTGATGAATGAGTAAATTATCACGTGCACCAGGTTCTGCCACTCTTATCTACAGCAGTATACAAATCTAAACATAACCCCACAAAAGGTTATGGAACTGGTAAAAATGTAAAATGGGAGTAAAGGGGAATCACTGCATAACAAGAAAAGGATTCGTTGATAGCAACATGGACTCAAGTATCCATTTGCTTAAACCAATTATGAAGGAGGCTGATCACCTCTCTGATAATTATTCCTGAGTAGTAACAGGGGCATAAATTGGATGATGCTCAAGTCAGAACTCCATCCTAGCTCCAGATGTTTACTAACCTATAAATAATCATAGAATCATAGAACAGTCTGGGTTGGAAAGGACCTTTAAAGGCCATCTAGACCAAGCCCCTTGAATAAGCAGGGATGTCTTCAAACAGATCAGGTTGCTCAGATTTTGAATTTGAATGTTCTCAGGGACAAGGCATCCACCACCTCTCTGGGCAGTCTATTTCAACACAAGTCATCGTAAAAAGANACCAAGCCCCTTGAATAAGCAGGGATGTCTTCAAACAGATCAGGTTGCTCAGATTTTGAATTTGAATGTTCTCAGGGACAAGGCATCCACCACCTCTCTGGGCAGTCTATTTCAACACAGTCATCGTAAAAAGATTCTTCCTTATATTTAGTCTGAATCTACCCTCTTTGAATTTAAAGCCACTACCTCTTGTCCTATTGCAACAAGCCCGGCTATAAAAATTCTGTCCTCATCTCTCTTATAAGCCCCCTTCAGTTATGACAAGCTGCAACAAGGTCTCCCTGGAGCCTTCTCTTCTCCAGGCTGAGCAACCCCAACTCCTTAATGACTGGATGTATATGATATCACAAAAGCTTGTCTGATTTCACTGACATCAGTCTTGAGTCTTCACTCAGGTAGATTACACAGCCCTCCCAAAACACTGGTTTATGAGACATGTACCAGAACGTATTTTACAGTATGTTTTAGAAGTGCTGTCCAGACCAAAAAAAAACCAAAACGACCACAGAGATAGAGCAGACTTGCTGTCTCATTTCCAGTCCTTTTGTGTGTACCTATATTATTGTAGATATAAATGCCCTGAATTCTACAGCTGAAATGTTCTGCTAGTCGTGACTCAAATAGATGCTGGAAAACTAGAAACAATTTTTAAAAAGTGACTCAAAGCCCAAAAACCACAGTAGCAACAGCTAAACAAGATTAGCTAAGAGTATGTTCAGATATTGAGTCAGACATGTCCTAGTAGAGATTTCTGACAGTAACCAATTCCAGCAGAGAAAAGCATCACAGAGGATTGTGTTTGGAAACCAGGCTGAACCCATGGCACACACCAATCATAAAGAAGAAAAAATTACCAAAGTAGGTCACAAAGCACCTATCACTCCAGAGCAGGCATCCTTCTAAGCAGTATGCTATAGTTTAAATAGAATATGTAAGTTTGATATAAAAATTGAATGAGCAAGACTCCTTGGTCTTATTTGGAAGGTGAAGATGATCAAACTAGTTAACTTTAGTAGGGTCAGAAATTAGTAGAGACAAGTTTTCTTGAATATACAGGCCAAACCTATATGTTCAAGAAAACTGAGAATCAGTTATTCATACTACACCTAAGTCTAGAATAACGTCTCTTTTATGTACCTAAAATATTTTTATTTTTGTAGATTTTTAACACATATAACATTGAGTGTAAACTTCACATTGGTCCAACACTTGTTACAGCATGAGAAATTTACATATTCTTGTTATTTTATGAGAATGAGGGGTATTTTTATATGGCCCGTTAAAACACAGTGTAAGGTTTTCAGAGCAACTCAGCTAACTAAAGCGGAGAGGGATTGCGAGGCACAGCCCAAGTGACAACATCCATGAGAGATGATGCACTTCTTACCTGCCTCAGGCACCACCGACAAATAGGACGTGATAGCACAATCACAGCACTGAAGTTACATGAGAATACCTGTGCTGAGTCATACCAAGGGGTCAGGTAGCCTGCTATCCCATCCCTTAACCATGAAAAGTATAGGAACAGGGAAAACACAGCTATACATCCTTACTGCATGCTGCCAGCCTATGGCACCGTGTTATCACCTTAACAGGTGGCTTTAAAAGCCATCAATGAACTCTCTGTTTGCATTCTTTTTAATTTTGTTTTGACCAGGACAAAGTAGCTCCGTGACTCAGGAACTTCATGCACTAAGTAGTGCATACAGAATACAGCGCATGGAAGGGTAATGAGAGTGATTTGGGGATTATCACATTGCACGCTGTGGTATTTATGTTCATCAGATTTTCCTCTCTGAGGAAGTAACATAAAGCTAAAAGCAAAACCTGTACAATGTTATCTGCTCTACACTGAAGGTCCTTCAAACAGGAAGTGTTTCATTTCACTTCTAATAGCTTTCTTATACATATTGCATGATTATCTTTCAGCATAAGATTGTATCATCATTTTAAGCCCTCCAGCAACAACTCACAAGTTCCAACTCATAGGTATACTCACATATGAGAAAAACACACAATGGTCATCTGACCAAACAGGCCAGCAATTTGAAAATATTAAAAATATGATCTACTTCCAGATATATCAAGCAGCAATCCATTCTCATTAAATAGTAATGGTTCTTATTTTTTGATTACTGGCCGGCATCAGGCATAGCAGCAGGAAGGTGAGTTAGCAAAGACATTCAGACACTTCTCTCCAAAGGCACAGTGACCTCAAGGGTCGAAACCAACTCTCTCCTACTAAGTGTGAGCTGGGGCTCCCTTACGCCATTAAAACACCACAGAATTAGGGAGAGAATATCTTTTCAATCGAGAATTTCATAGGCACAGAAAAGTGACTCTGAAAGCTCAACAAGAATGTTTCAGTTAAAAGTTGTATTTATTGCTGCAGCTTCCTACAAATGTAGCTAAAAAGAATATTGTACAACGAACTCCAATGGTTTGGCAGTTGATTGACTAACATTATTTATTGTACATGTCATGAAGGGCACTGGCACTGCAGAAGCCTAAGTCCTATAGCATCACATTCTATCAAAAACACTACACAATTGTTTCCCTAAGCTATAGTTGCAGCAGTTAAAACTGTTTTATTTTTGTAAAACCAGCAATGACATTTATGTTTGTTTTCACATAATACCTCTTTAAGACAGTCAAAGAGAAGCTAATCACTCATGGGATAGGATTTCTTGTTTTCTTTTTTTGGTTTCTTTAAGAATCTTGTTGTGCATTCCAAAATCTTGCACTTCTTTACGAAACAAAAACAATACAATTGGTCCTTGGTCTTTTTCTGCAATATTATTCATGTTAATTGAAACAATGTTCATGTGGCATAAAAATGAATTTTATAAGCAAGCTGCTATATTTTGAAGATAACTTGTTATCATTGACTATTCTGACTATACTTCATTATGGCAAAACTTTTGAGAAAATATAATTACAATTACTGTGGGCTTGCTTTTTTAAAAAATCCCAAACAACACAACACAGAGGCCACCACAATTGCAATGAAACCTCAGCCTGTTACGATTTGTTTTCCTCCAAAAGTAAGAAGATGAAGATAACAGGAGAATGAACAGAAAGTAAACATATTGCACAGACAGTAAAAATGCAGAAGCCAACCTGCTGGCTTGAGAGGGAGAGAATTCAAGCTACTCCAATAAACGTAAATGGCACTTGTCAGTCAAATCTGGCTTGACTGAGTCTTGATCTGCTTCTGCTCTTCTGCTTTGCCACTTTGCATTTTCTTTCATCGCTTTGAGGAATGGCTGCAGCAGAATGTTCCTTCCTAGGGCGGTGAGAGGAAGGAGCCGCAGTTTGTAAGCCCTGAGGGCTTGTGCCGTGGGGAGCCTCGCTGTAGGTGGTGGTGAGAGAGCTGCACTGGAGGGGTCTCTGGCAGTGCAACGTGGTAGAAGTTTGGTAACCGAATGTCGTATCTAAAGCCTTGCCCCACGTGCACCCTGTCATTCAAGGCGTACAGTTTTTCAGCAATGTCGCTCCCAATTAAAATTGAGAACAGGCGGGAGATGAAACGGTGTTTAGCAAACAGCAGATAGAGTTTCTTTCTCCTCCAGGCCACATACCGACAATCTGTCTCTGCTGTAAGTGTTACCTATAGAAGAGAAAATTGAAGAGCTAGGTGACAAGGTAGTGATGTTGCCACTGCTGCCCTTGCTCAGAAGGCACCCCCTCTCTCAGCAGAACCTGCCTACTGCAATTAGAGCCTTTTAATCCACGCAGAGAGCTCTGGAAGGTCTACTGTATACAAAAGACAAGCAAGAAGGGTGAATGGGGATGGACTGAATGATCACATCTGGTCGCCCTTGGTGACAGTATGCCTGTACCCACCCTGTCAGGATGCCCTGGCTCAGCCCTGCTCTCCCTGCTCCACTCTTGGCAGCCTTAGCTGGAAAGGCAGGTCTAAAGAAAGCTATCGACAAATTCCATTTGCCCTTGTGACAGGAGACACCAGACCCCACACAGGCAGGAGACAGCGTGTAAGTCAGGTGACAGCAGTGGGAAGGCTCACAGATTAGAGGGGGCAGCCCCCACGGACACAGTGTCCCATGCTGTAACCTGTGCCAAGCTGTGTCACAGGCACTTCTCTCCCTGGCTCATCTCCCATTGGGAAGCCTCGTCAGCACCAGTTTCTACCCACCTCACGCAAACCTGGCTTCTCAGGGCTGGATATTGGCACAGCCAAAGAATGCAAACAGAGCCTAAGACCCAGATTAGCTTTAAGAAAAACCCTGTTTGTTGTAACAAGATACAAACAGCAAAACCAGTCCAACAGATAAAGAGGATTTCCCCCCCCCCCCAAATTAATAGAATGCCACTTGTTTGTATAGCATCCCAAACCCCCACAACTGAATAAATTTATTTCTAAACCAAACAGTACTTGAACAGTTTTTTGTAGCACTAAAAAAAAACCATAAAACAAATCCCCTCAACTTTTACCTGGAAAATTCCCTCTTCTGTGGGCCTCAGTGAATCCCATTCAGGAGAATCCAGAAATTGGAGAGGAAAAATATAATGCAGAAACTCCCCATCAACTGTTACTCTGATCCTACCAAGATAAGACGTGTTAATTTGTTAGCACTACCTGTACACCAGGAAGGACTGCAACAAAAATGTGCTGCTTCTGCTGTGTGAGGAATTTAAATATAGCTTTGAGAGCATGAAAAAGCAATCACTGGCCAACAGTATCCTAATTATACTTTTAAACCCAACTTGATCAGGCCAGTTGAAAGCAAACACAAGACAATCATGCTGAAATGGAAATCTTTGCAGGCTTTATTCAAGTCATATTATTCTCTCTGTGGCAGGTCTGTGCAGTGATGCACAAGCTTTGTCATTAAAAGGCCAGAGTGCACTCAAGACCAATGCCTGTAACACCATTTGCCTCCTTCCCTTGAAAACCATGGGATTTACTTCTAGGTTTGGCAAATAGGCACTTTAGAGGGAACAAAGTGGGAAAAGCAGGGAGTAGGAAGCCAGAGTTTCCTACGGCATGTAGTAGGTAGGGCTCTCCCCATGTTTAACAGGAATTAGATGGTCACAGGTCTGTGTCTGGAGCCCAAAGAACAGCCTGGAGGTATGGGACCTCTGTGTGAATGTCGAGGCCTTCTGTAGATGCCAAAGAAGAATTTCCTTTCTACTTTTTAAATAATATATAAGTTTGGAGGCACACAACAAGCCCTGTACCAGATGAAAAAGGGCAGCAGGAACTCCCTGTCAGTTAACTGGCTAGGCATGTAGAAGGGTGGATACCTTTCCTATAGGACACCTATGACCAAAAGCAACCTCCATGACGTACTCCCAAGAATGCTCGGAACCAGGGTGTGTCACTAAGGACATCTGCCTACAATCCGTATTGTCCACTGCAAGTAGTTGTAAATCAGCTGAGTGTCAAGCTGCCTACAAATTCCATCTGTCCATGCAGAAGGCTATCAAAATGCACCCACAAAGTGTCCCATCAAAGACAGTCCATGGCCTTCATCCCTGGGTATCCCACCTACTCTGTGGTGGTCTAATACTGCATACTGCTTTCTATACAGTACAAAAGCTAGTATTTACCTTCAGTAAAGCATCGGCAAAGTTGCCAGAAGGTTTCCCTGTAATCAGGGAATACAAGCAGGTGGATTTATTGCCTCAGGGTCTAACAAAGGGCCACAGCATACAGTAACTGTAGACAAAGTTCTGCAAATCTTGATAGGGCTGAGCTATGTCCCCTTGTAATGAAAAGGTGGTTTTAAGCCTTTTGCTCTCTCTTACTCCTTCTCTTCTCCCACCCCCTTGAAAGCAACTAAATACAATCTGTATTAGTGTCAAGATCTCTATTACACAGAGTTTATCTCAGTATGTTCGGTTTCATAACTAATTTTTAGTCCCATTTCAGATTATATAAGTAAAGCAAAATAAGACAGATGCTGTTCTCATCAGCTCCTCAGTAGATAGATGGCAAACCACACCCTGAAGACTGAAGTACGTATTTGTTCCCTTTATCTGCCTAACCTGTTAAACACTATTATACAGTGGTGTGGAAAAGAATGACTTAAAATCTTTTTCTTTATGCTATTACAGATTTTGTGCTTAGTGTTTTTATGATAGTGCTATCCTAGACAAGTGTATTTAGCCTATTAATATTTATATTACTTGCATTAATATTTAATCTATTGTACTGGCAAATAAACAACCCACAAATTAGGCCTTTTTTTTTTTTTCCACCACTCATTTTCAAGGAGTTAAAAAGAAAGGTATTTGCAGTAAACCTGAACAAACTAATACCAACCTGCCTGACACAAGCAAGGACAGTTTATCAATAGGTGTTTTGCCCTGCATGGCATAACAGTGTTCCTTCTCCAGGGTAATCACTTCTGCATCACAGCACAAGACGATCTTCCTGTACACAGTCAAGGAAATTCCCAGAGGCTGGAATAGAGCACTGTAGAGTTCCTGGAATTCTCTGTCAAAGGCAACACTCCGAACTTGGTAGGTAACATAAACGAATTGGACAAAGCATATAGCAAACAGTATAAAATTCCAGGAGAATATATCAGCAGCACAGACATCCAGCCAAGCCCAAACAGAGGAGCAGAGAAAGCCCAATCCAAGCAGGCTGAAGACATAGAGAAGCCCAAAGAATCCACTTCCACCCATGAAGCCCACAACAAAGAGAATACTGGCTAGGTGGTAGATAGATCCCTCTGCCTCTTGCTTCCAGGTGGTACATGTAGGATGTGCATATATCAAACTTTCCCAAAAACTTGCATTTTCTCCCATGGCTGGAATAATTTGTCGATTCAGCTAAATCTTGGAAATTGTTATTTATTAGATGCAGCTAGTGAGCTCCTTTGCTTTTCCATTCTTGCAAACTCAGTTCCATGATCACATAACATCAGGGTCTTTTTTGGTAGTGAGGTCACACTTATAATATCCAGCAACTGGGCAGTTAATGTTCTCAATGCTGTTTCTCATCAGTTCATGCATTGTTTTGACTTTGGTCATGTCATCTGGAGCGTCGTCTGATCTGGACAAGTGAAGAAAAGATTAATTACTTATAAAATTATTTTCATCAGCTAAACTCTATCAAAGCTTTTACTCTCTAAAACCACAGATTACATTACAATCTTCCAATTCCCCTCGCAGCTCTGTGATTCCAGGATCAAATCTTAATATTCCTTCAACTGGAAATCATATTCCTGTATCTATGAACCGTGTCACAAGCACTGATCTGAATCCATGTAAACCTGTACTTGTATTCACAACATCCTGTGACAAGCCTTTGCACAGCGTCACTTTTGAGAAGGCAGTTGCATTTGTTGGTCCTGAAACTGCTCCCTGAGAGCCTTATTTAACATTCTACCAAGTTCTTCAACAAGACGAGACAGTCAACTCTTGTTCCTTGTTCACCTTACTCTGTATTTCAGTCAAACCACTCTCACTAACGTGTTGAGCCAGGCTGCTCTCTGTTCCTGGAGACAACAAACTACATCCCCAAACACTACAATAAGGGAAACCTAAGTATCACAGGGGATGGTCTTTTCTACTCCAAGATTTTTGCCTGAAAAACCTGTCATATATAAGAAAGACTATAAAGCTTAAAAGCATCTTTATACAGAACAAGTTATTAGAAGTAACATAGTAAGTAGTCCTGCAACATACAACTCAAAGGACATTTACAAAGCAATTTTATAACATTCAGAGTTCTACCTCATATAATTTCATGCCATGGACCACATAATTTTTTTGTTCAACAGGTTGTTTAAAAGGAAAACACACAACCAAAAAGCATAAAAAAACCCAAAATAAGTTTATAAAAATCAAAAACCAGCTTTCTATGTCCGTCTCTTCAAATAAAAATACATGTTTCAATGTAAGATTACACATGGTAGAAATTGCAAAGCCAGAATCTATCAGTGGTGTAATCAGGATTGAAACCCTCCAAAGTCTTCAAGTGTCTGTTTCGTTTCCTGGTAAAAGAGCAGAGAAGCTAAGAAATATCTTGCTATCTAAATTATTACATTCTCAAGAATATCAAAGCTCAGGGTTTTGTTTTGTTTTTTTTTATTTTTCCCCAGGAGCCACATTACAGGCCTGTATCTCTTCTGTAGATGAATTGGCTAAAGACCTCCAGACTCTAACCGAGGAAGTAAAAAGTGACCACAAAAAACTCAAGAGAGGAGTTCAGGGAGAGCATTGTCCACGTCTTGCTAGTGCAAACTGGAGCCCCTGCTATTCAGAACAGGCTATGGAGAGAGGATACACCACACGGGGCAGCCTGTGGTTCTTTTTACACAAATATGGGGAAGACATGAGGAGACGGGCTGGAAAACCCACCTCTGCTGTCTCAGCACGGGTATAGGAGTTAAAGTGAAAAATGACTATCAGAGGCAATTTCTAGAGGATGGATGTAGCTCCACTCTCCTGTGGGCAAGCCCCTAGACAGAACCAGATCCTCTGGAAGGGATCTCCCATATGTATTCAAGGGAGAAAGTCATGCAAGACCAGCACTAGAGAGGCCCTGCCTCTAGCCAGGCAGGGATAACCATGGGATAACCATGTCTGTTGGACTGTGTGGATCTGATGGCCTGGCACATCAGACCCACAAGAATACAAAGCTTTGGTTGATACTGGTGCGCTATGAACTCTAATGTATTTTTCCCTCACTGGGTCCTCTTTGCATTATCTTTTATTTCTCTCTCAATTCGGGGGAGGGAATATTTAAAAGAAAGGAAGAGGGTTCATCTCATTAGAGATCCTGCCTCCTGGAATATATATTGTCATTAAACCAAGACAGCACCTCTTCTTAATCAAGAAATTATTCTAATATTTGTGAGCTAAAAATTGGTTGTAATTTTTATTATGAGGTTTTATGTAGAGCAGAGACAATAATAGGTATGGGCCTAAGGACAGTAAAATTTCTCATTTTGATGGGTATTTAGTGCTAGATAAGGCCTCTCACATTTTTCTTTATAGTTCCTACAAGCCCAAAATTTAAATTCTTGACGGCTTCAGAACAGTTACTCTAATTAAGTCATTCATCTACTGCAAGCAAGGCTGGGGGGGAGAAGAATCCCTCAAATAAAAAAAAAAAAATCCAAACAGCTGTGATACCAACTGAGTTATCCTCTATAGAAGCACAACACTGCCAAGTTTGTGAGCAGCTGAAGGGGACACCATCCTTTCACTGAGATGCTTTGGCATCCTTAGCTGCCAGGACAGGGAACATGCCAACTGGCATGGCTTTGTTTCATGTCCTGCTTCAGTTGTCCTGGCTGTGGTGAACAGTTATTGCTACAAGTTCATTTGATGGTGATGATCAAACGAGCAGGAAACTGCATTTTAAGCACGTTATCTGGATTATAAACCTGAAGAACTGTTTATTCCCAAGTAAACATTGAGTACTTTCTACTCTGTCCCCTGCCTGTGGAGAAGAAGGAGCACCATGCACAGCACAGTCTCTGCCATATTCAGAATGACGCACATCAACACATGTAGGCTGCCAAAACCAGAGGTTCATTAAAGATGAGTCCTCACAGCCAACAAAGGCTGAATTACTGAGGTGCTTCAGAGTGTTTTGCCCCACCACACATCCACCTTCTCCAGCAGGAGCAGACGAAGTGATGCAAAAAGTCAGCCCAGGCTAGAGATGGGAGCGATGTACAGTGGTATGGACTTCTTTTAATTAAAGAACAGCTGGAATGACTAAGCTTTCTGATGAAAGTGTTAAAATCAATGAGTTTGCTGGAGCTTCAAAGCAGTAAAGATTTAACATATATTCTCCCAAATAAATACCTGCCAGTAACTTAAAACTTCATACAAGCAATATACTAAACCAGTCAAAACCAGAATGAATTTATATTGTAATTTAAATGCACACAGTACAACCTTCCCCTCCTCAAATGAGTATTTCCCTCACACATTGTAGTATTCCCACAAAGAACCAATTATGTACATTTTTTATTTGCTTGAGAACTGTGTACTTTACCACATTTTGTCACTGCTGACTTGAATTCAACTCTGAGAAGCTTTGAGTGTTAGTTACTGTGTCTGGATCACAATAATTCCTGTGAAAAATAAACCCTAAAAGCCCTGAGGCCACCAGCACTCTTTGGTCTTTTTAATTAAGTCAAAAGTAAAGCTATTCAGAGTTTGAATACTCTATTCTTTAGTTGCCTTATCCCAAGTATTCAGAAAGAAAGCCCTCAGCACTTTCACACTGTACATGTTGACAGGCTATAGAGCTGTACATGCTAATTGTGTAACCAGCATGGACGAATTGTTTGCTACAGGTTTGGAAGCAAAGAAAGATTTTCCTTTACAGCATATACATTTTCATGCACAAAATGAGATTACGCTGGATTTAGCAGGATTTGTCTCACTGGTTTTAGCCACTACAGTGTGTATGTTTATACATGAGCTAGTGGACACAGCCTGGTTCAACAGCACAGCAAATCCACCAGGAGCAAGGCAGTCCCTCCAGCCAAGGGGGGGGCCCTCCTGGCCTTGACACCCCCCACTTCCAGAGGGATGAGCTCTGAGCACCCCCTGTAGGCTGGCAAATTACATCTGGTCTAGCAATCTTTTAGATTATAAAAGGAAACTGCTGCTTAATTTTAGCAAGTAGTTTTGCATGCAATGTAAACACATATATCAATTAACGTACCCCTTCCTTCCATTGCCCCTACATCTCTGAAATCCCCTCTGTGGCCCCTACTGACACCTACTGCTCTTGAGGCTTCTTTATGAATCATGCTTTCTCCAAGTTACTTTCCTTCTGCAGTTGTCACTTGGGGTTAAGACACCCAAAGGGACCGAGACAACCAAACTCTTAATGGCAATGCAGTGTCTAACTCAGTGCACAGGGGAGCTGTGCACCTACAGAGAGCTATGGCTATGCACCTGTAGGCAAGTATGGGCAGATAAATAAGGTATAATAATACAGTGATAATCCGTCCTTGAATCCACATCCAGGCTCAAAACAAGCATACAACAATTAGGACAGTAACTGACAACACAAGCTAGCTTACCTTAAACTTCTTGACGCTATATGCTAGAGAAAGCTGTAATAATAATACTGAAAACCACGAGGTTTTCCCAAGGAAATGCAGCCTGCGCAATATAGAGAAGGGTACAGTAGCTTCATCACAGTCCATAAGATCTGTTCAGGAGGATGAAAGGAGGATGAGGAAGAAAAGGACTACCCAATCCAAAAGACAAAGGTATCAAGACACTCAGTCACTATAAAAGTAGATATATTCAGATTACAGACACACAAGCATTCATAGCAAAGGTAATTAATTAGTAGGATGGTTTTAAAGATTTCCTTTGCCAGGAATTAAGGAAGTCAGGATGCTGTCTGGTCCCTAAAATAAATCTGTGCATGCTATTATTAAAAAATTAATTGATTTACTACAATTCTATTTTTTATTCTACAGGAAGTCACCTTAGATGTTTGCAACAATGTCTCCTGGACTTTTGTCTTAAGTTACTTGATATAAAAAAGTTGTATATATATCTAAGAAGTTATGTAGCTTGTCTTCGCACTGAAATCCAGAAGCCTACCTCGGATACAAACTAAGACCAGCTTAAGACAAGAGAAAACACTGAAGACAGGTATATCTCTGAAATTATTCCTCCTATAGACCTTACAGATGAAACCTTCACCCATGTGCAGCCAGCACCCCTCCTGCAAATGTTTTTTGAAGGAAGGGATGTGTTATCAATGAATGCTTTACCATGAAACATGTCTGCAAGCCCAGCAACCAAGCCCCAGGATCCCACTCCCTGGGTGAGTGTCCCCATCACAGAATGAAGAGGGACTGCAGTGCAGTTCTCAGTCTCCCTTCTACACAACATCACAGTTTTAATGAAAAGGGCAGCAAGTGACCCATTCATACGAGTCAAAATGAGTCATTGGGAGCATGCTCATGGGAGGAGGGGAGACAGATTTCTCCTTCTCTCAGACTGAGGAAGGCATCCTGTGTCTCACTCACGTCTCATTGCTACGTCCCACGCACTGGATCAGTGCTCCCAGTGGAGGCTGTCACATGGAAGGTAAAGTATCTCAGGCCTTAGGAAAAGTGGTCAAACCACACTCTTCTTTGTCCTTCCAGTACCCCTCTGGGGCTGCAATTGCCAAACTGTCCCACTTCCAGATCATCTATGTGAAGGGATACCTTCCTGGAGAGCAATCTTTCTGGGAATGCTCAGAGCTACAAAACAAGAAGCTGGAGCAAGTCCAGCCATCAGTGGTGCTTCATTGCCTTCAGGGCGGCTCTGAAAAACAACCACCAGCCAAGCAGGATTTTTCCGGGCCAAAACCCTGCTTTGATCAGGCAGAATTTAAGCTACCACGTTCAACGCTGTTCAACAAAGCAGCCCCTTCAATCAGCTGCTGCCCAACCCTGGAGACACCCCAATGTCATCTCTGCATTGAAGTCAGTGGTTCACATGAACGACCCACCGATGGCACGAGGCTGGTGACTGGTTGTCCTCCTCACCAAGCTGGGCCTGACTCCCAGTCTCCCCACTGCCGCAGATGCAGAACTGCTATCGCCAAAGCAGAGCTCTTCAGTGGGACTTTGCACTTATTGAGCTTGCAGCTGGGAAGGCCTGTTTCTGCCTACAGTTTGCTCAAATTCCCACTGATCTGTTTAAGGAGTGGAAAAAAGCTGGGCTGCAGGGAGGCCTCGAAAGAAAAAGAAAACCCACAGTAATACAGAACAGTTTAAGGTTCATTAGAAGCACTGCATACAGTGAAGCTGTATTATTTAGTCTTTAAATATTTAAAGACCAGCTAACTATACAGAGCTTACAGTACTTCCAACGATTCCTCATTTATCACTCTAAAATATACAATGCAACCCTCTGTGGTTGCAAAGCCAATATTGAAGATGCTGTCTATTTTATCATCTGGACAGCATCTGAAATGAAGAAAAAATTACGTATTTTCTTCTAATTTGAATCAGAATTGATGAACCATAAGTACATGTGGTATTCCTGCCAAACTAAGAAGTATAATCCCCTCTCTCCTTTTTTTAAGGTCTTTTGCTCCTAGGAAACATGAATATGGAAGGACAGTTAGCTTTTTTAAGCTAACTATAGATGGCTAGCACTTTGATAAATTTGAGCAAGGCTCCTGTAAATTGTGCAGCATTGGCCAAAAAATAATTCAGGGGGTCTGTTTTATCGTGTTTTATAATAAAACTTTGAGGCCAAGTACAAGTTCAAGCTTCTCTCCAGTTCAACGCAGCCACAACGCATATTTCACAAGTGCTTTAAAACTGTGTTAATGTACTCTGCAGAATACAGCTTAATGAGTTTGTGTGGTGTAGCAGTGCCTCTGGATGGGAATGTATTCTCATGAAATCAACCACCTGACGTGAACTTAATTTCCCAAAAAAGAAAGAAACACAGAGGCTTGGTTCATCACACTGTCCCTGCATGTACAACTGGATTACAGAGCTGTGCCATGACCTCTGTGTTCAAACACATAAATGGCACACTGAGCCAAAATACCATATTTATGTACCCCGGGAGCTCTAAACCAGAGTGAAATGTAGTGAAAAGTAGCAAGTGTGCCCTAATGGAGCTGCTGAAATTATTTATCATTACTGGAGGGTACAGTCTGGGTACAGTTCTACTCTCTGCTTTACAGGAATAAGTGTCATACAGCTTTACATACAAAGCAGAAACAGGTAGAAGCACGGACATGGCACCGGTTTAGCATCACTTTCATTAGTTTTCTATAAGAGCCAGGAAGCTCTTAGATTCATCACATAATATAATCACAAATAGCAGCTTTGTTCATTATATAATATCTGACTTTTGTTTTGGCAGCAGTGGCACGCCCAGCAACAGGTACTCTATCATCATCTGGAGACACTGACCAGAGCTCTTTTTCGCGAATTAGGGGAACACACTAAAATGATGAAATAAAATCTCTTCTCTGAAGAGCCCACACACTTTTTAGAAAGATCAAACCTAACTTCAGCTAATAACCCTTTTCTTGAATCCTTAATAAACTTTCTGCTCTCAAAAACTTTCATCATGAAAACTGTGGTTCAGTTGTGGTTCCTGACACAAACCTTACAGGTAACTGTCAAGGCACAGTTTGTGCCAGGAACCACAACTGAACCACAGTTACAATTTTCTTCTGTTTCAATATCTATTCCCCTCACTGGAGGACTTGCAGTGTACTTACTATTTTGCAGGCAAGGCATTTCTTTAAAACTTGACATTTTAAGCTACTTTATTATTTGGCAACACACAGACCTTTGTGGAAAGCCTGAATAGCACCAGTTCCGCAGACGTGGAAACTATTTCTTGTTTTGCTGTGATCAGTGAAGACATTTTAACTTGCAAGTTTACAATCATATTCCCATTGAAGTGGCAAGAAGCCCTAATTTTGGAACCCAGATTTCGTTAATGACTTCTTTATAATACTACCAGGTGGTACATGATTCAATATTACAAGAGATCAGCTACATAAAATGTTTGTCCATAAAGTGATTGACAGCCTACACGCACACAAACCTTTACAGAACAGATGAAGGAAAATGTGCTAAAATATTACAGTTTGGGAGAATATGTTTGGAAAAAATATTATAGTTTGGGGAAAAGAAGTGGTTTGTTTCGCTCGTTCTGTCTTTGGAAAGAAGCAACTGCAAACGCAAACCCAGAGCTTAATTTCAGGGTTCATCTGCTCTTACCATTTGTTGATCGAGAGAGGGAAGAATCAAATAACGTCCGCCTACGAGGCAAACCCCCAGCCGGAGAAAGAAATCCCCGGATCCCGAGTTGCTTTTGTGACAGTAGAGATACTCTCCGAGCCAGCTCTTGTTGAGTGGCAGCAGCTGCACCGGGCAGAACCAGAAGCCACGCCGTCCTAAGGGACAAACTCTAAACCCGAGGCACATTACGACGAGTCTCACCCCAGACAGAGCCCTGGCGAGGGGCAGCGCGGGGCAGCGTGTCGCGCTGTTCTGCAAAGGGGACACGGCAGAGCTCCAGCCAGGGCTGCTCCGGGCGCTCCGGTGACCGGGGCGCGCCGGGGAGGAGGGAGTGCCCCCCTCCCAGGGCAGGA
>VXAY01003315.1:7854-45346 GCA_013399855.1 Oxyruncus cristatus
ACAGCGCTGCGGGCCCGCCCGCGGCATCCGCGACCGTGCCGGCGACCGAGGTCCCGGGGCAGCGCCCGGCGGGGCCCGAGAGGCCGCCGCTCGCCCGGAGAGTCGGCGCTGGGAAGGGGGGGGGCGGGGTCCGTCCCTGGGCTGCCCCCGGGCCGAGGCTCTCGGCGGTCCCTGCAGCCACCCTGCGAGCCGGGCTGCCCGGGGCCATTGGCGCGGGAGGGGAACAGCAGCCCTGGCTGCGAGCGCGGGTGCCGGTCCAGGCTCGCCAAGTGCTCCAAGCGGCGTTTCTACCAATTGCCTGGGTAGATTCCCCTCGTATTTCGGTAGGAAAGCTGGACGCAGCACTTCCCCCCGAGGTGTGTGCGGGTAGCCGGGAGCCGCTGGGCTCGCCGGCGTCCGCACCAGGGCAGCGGCATGCGGGTGGAGGCGCCAACATGGAAAGGGACCTTCCCAAAGCCCTCCCTGCACGGCAAAGAGGAATTCCCAAAGGGGCAACAGATCGCTTAGACCTACGAAAGTCAGTTGGGTAATTGTCACTGGTTCCAGGTGGTGGGGAGATGAGATCCCATGATATAAGAACTGGAATGGTCTTAACTTTTCTTCTAGCCCCAGGTTTCCTGGCAGTCCTCAAACCCTTTCACAAACTCCTTTAAATTAGGCTTGTGAAAAGATTCGGCATGTTCAGGTGCTGGCAGAGGAAGTGAGAGATGACAGCAAGCGGTGATGGAGGGCAGGGCAGGACCTACACTGTTCAGCATGGGGACCTACACTGTTCAGCAAGGGTTGGGGGTTCAGTGCTCCATATGTTACCACGGTGCACCTGTTTGCCTGCTTAAATTAGTTCCATGAACGAAGGACCATGGCTTGGAGGAGATGGGTGATTGTGAGACCCCTTCCACATCTCATTCTTGGTTACACTCAAGGGAAGGACTCCTGTTTCTAACAGTTGTCTCTCTGGTGTGATGTTAAACATCTCCAGGTACTTTATTTGTGTTTCGTTTTCCCAAATCTCCTTTTCTGCAATAGAAACTCATTATTTCTTTTCCTGTCTGCAACAGACTAACCAGTGAACTTATTCCTGTTGTTTTACATATTTAAATACCTAATTCTATTGATATTCCTATTACTTTGCTCACCCTGCCCACCCTCGGCAGCTGATTATTCTCTTGGTTTTGTATGAACCACCTGGGAAAAAAAAATTTGTATCTTTCCTGAAGGTTGAAATCCCAAGCTAGATTTCATCTTCCGTCTATGGTTCTTTCAGTCTTCAGTGGGACAATAGGAGTACTTAGCTTGCCTTCAATTGCCCGTTCTCTGGGAGCTGCCCCGCGCCTCTCCAAACAGCACTGGGTGGTTGTGGGGGAGAGTAGTAACTGCACTTGCTAATATTCCTATTGAAGCAGGGGCTGTTTCACATGCATTTTGGCAGCATGTGAAACAAATTCTGGAGCAGCTCAATAAGGTACTGTTAGTAGGTAATGTTACTGCAGTGGTTCATGGCTGTTGTGTTTTCATGGCTTTTTTTGATGGAGCTCCTGGAGAAGTAGTTTAATACCAAGAGGATGAAACTGTTGTGATGCTCAGTGGGGAATGGCATGGCTTTACTGTGATGGACCTCTGTGACATTCTTAAAGCCTCTGTCTCTACCCCACGTAGAATCTCTGCTAGTTATGTGTTTTATTGACACTGATGTGTCTCTTTGGAGTCTGTAAATAAACTGAACTCCTTAGAGCTGTTGCAGATGAGTCAAAATCCCTAAAGTGGATGCAGTCATAGTGCCTAAAGTCCCCGGAAAGATGTATTCTAAAAAAAATAAACACTTACTATTGATGTAAGACTTATCTATGGTAAATATAGAATATTGCTGGAGTTACACCAGCAAATGTAGTGTAGACAACCTTTTTATAGGCAAAGGTGATACATGGCATAAACCATGTTTCAAAAGCATGCAGTATTACATTTTAAAAATGAAAAATGGTCTTTGCTTTTGTTATTTGATTTATTCTAACCTTAATGAGGGGATATTTGTTTAACATGATTAATACACAAATTAATACACAAAAGGAATAGAAGTTCTTCTTTCTGTCTCAACCAAACTCTCTCAAGTGTTTTGTGGGTACTGTTAATGAAGTTGGCAAATCAAGAAGGAATTTGGCTCTTCTTCAGTGTTCCCCCAAAGATGAAATTAACCCTATCTCCAGAAACAGTGGAGAATTGCTTGAGGAACGATGGAACTTTATACGAGTTCTGAAAAACAACACTCATGTTGGGTCCCTGCTTTTTTCCCAAAATATACTAGTCTAATGGGTTTGATATCCTGTAGCATGAGGATTTTTTGTGGGACGTATCTTTACCCTTTATACACCTTGTGTATGCCTCTCTCTTTCTGTGGATCTGCTCTCCTGGAACTGCCTGAGAATCTTTCTGAGCTGTTTAAGTACAACTATCATGGGTGGATGTCTGTAGGTGATGTCAGAGTTTTGCTGTGAGTTAACAGGACTTGACTATGTGTTTTTGCTCCATTCGTATACCAGCAAATTTTCCTGATGAGGAAAAGGCAATGGGTGGTTAGTACTTTTAGTTTTGGGTCAAACTGTGGTAACTATCTGGTTGATGGTCCCTGTCAGAATAAATGCATTCAGGTTTTGCAGCCCAGATTCCTGTTGTTAAAGGATATAGCAGCAAGCTGCCAGGCTTCAGTGTACTTTGGTTATGCTGATTTTGCACTCAAAAATTATTTAAAATAATCTTGGTGAACATTACTGTGTGGCTTGCATCCTTGCCAAATAGATCCTGAGAACTTTCTTTGAAGGAACTTGGCCATTTATAAACTTTAATTTCTACAGTTGTTTTTTATTGGGCGATGTAGAACCTTGTGATTTTTAGGTTTCTGAGCTGTAATAAACTTGCTTAATGTTTCTTCTTTTGCTAGTGTTTCATTGGTAGACCTATTTTGAGAATGCAGTGAGAATACAGTTTGGCTTGGGCCTCCACAATGCTTTTGATTACATAAAAACATCTGCTTAAATTGACAGGAAACAGGATTTTACATTTGGCTTTTCTTCAGTAGTTATTCTCAGGAGAATGAAGTTGAGATCATGGTTAAAGAAAGCAGCTGTTGCAGAAAATCTTTATTACAATGAATATGTTTTTTCCAGAGTTAAATAAATGTAATTGAGATCGTTAACATTCATTTCGGGGAGACCGTATGTTGTAGCTGGATTGTTCAAGAAGATGGATTTTTCAATTAGAACTGGTAGCTATTAAAGCTCATGAAGCTATTTTTGTAGGTCTGTTAAATCCTGGATGATGTCCTTAATACTGTTCTGCACTTAAAAATCATATCATGTAGTAAATACAGTGAGATGTTCCACAAGTTAGAGTATCAGATTTTAATTTTATACCCAGACCTCTAATTATGATTTTTTTCGTTTTTTTAAAGGGGGAGGGGAAAAAAGCACACATCTATATGTATAAGACTGACCTCAGCCCATCTTATGACTTCTGGGGCCCATAGCTTTTGGGACAAGGGAGGGAGGCCCCTGTGCCTTCTGGGCTGCCTGCCTCTCTGGCACTGCCTGTTTGCATCTTTAGGTTGAGAAGGGAGCTTGCAGTCCTGTCCCCATGGTCTTGTTTCTTCATTATATGGTGAAAAGGCTGGTTCTGTTGCCCTCATCCATGTTCGTGTCCACTGAGGTTACTGGAGCATTGTGGAGAGTATGCGTAGTGTCATGTGCTGCAGTGCTGAGGGATGATGCTGGTGGTGTTCCTGGCTCTCCTTCATACAGTGCTCCCCAAAACACATCACTTCTGCAAATGGTCTTCCTGGGTGAGGGGTTTGTTCAGTGTGTTCAACCTGAATATTTACCTGTGGGTATTTCCACCCCCCTGCCATTGCTATTATTTATCAGATAGAAGATGAAACTAGGTGTCTGAGGTCAGATGTAGAATACTGTAGTGTACTCCACTTAAATGCAGTTAAGAAAAACAGACTGGGGAAGATCTATTTTCCCTGTTCACAGAAACATGGAGTTTTTGCTTTAAACCAATGCTTTCCTGAATAACTGAATTAGCAAAACCTGTTTTTCTGCAGCTTTGTCCACTGAGGTTGGTACCTCATATTGATTCCCTTTCTGATAAATACTGAACTCATGTTTAAGCCTTTTTCTTCTTCAGGGTTGAGAGATCATTCTTCTCTGCTAAAACTTTTGCCTCTTCTCAAGGAAACTATAAGAACATATCTTTGAGGCCCCATTGGCCTGCTGTAGCTCGATAAAATTTACTGCAGGATTCAAAAATGATCAGAAAGGGAGGGAAAAGTGACCAAAAGACAGCGAGGTCCTGTAACTGTTGTATCATTTGACATTGCATCACTAGATTGGTGAAGTGCTGAGGCCAGAAAACAGGCCCTGAGCCAGAGTTGACCTCTAGATGAACCTTCCACCCTAATGTTATTATTTAGCCATGTATCTGCTTATTGGCTGAAATTCTATATAATAATTAGTAAAATACATAACATGATAAGACTACACCAGTGTAAACATGTATGCTTGTTAGTAAGATATATTGATATCCACTTATTAGTGAAGATTTGTATCTGTTCATTAATGAGATATGAATGTATCTTTTTTTCTGTATTTAGAGACTGGTCACGACCATTGAAGTAGACAGCTGGCTTTGTTCTATAGTAGATGGTCCAAATTTAAGATGTAAATGTGTCCATCGTTCTGTATTTAGAGACTAGTCAAGGCCATGGAGGTAGGCAGTTGGCCCCATTCAACAGTAGTTGATCCAGATTGACTCCCTTGATTTTGCTCTGAGCCCTGGCCAGGCTTTAGGTGGAACCGAAGAAGAAAAGAGACAGATATTTACCTCACTAGATAAGTGCTGTAAGCTTGTTTGTTTGACAATTTAAAAGCTGGACCCTTTCACAGCAAAGATGGAGAGATCTCACCTACAAGTGGACGCACTACATATGATTTCCCAGTTACCAGGAGTGGTTCTCCAGCCCTTTGCTGTGATTGGGTGTCCCCAGCTGACGTGCGGGTCTGGGTGATGATGGTGATGTACTGGGGTAACCAGTGATGTATTTTTCTTGATCACAGTAGACACTCTTTGTAGTAATGATTAGGTGCATTGCTAAGCTTATCCTTTTGTAATTCTTTGCTTCTTTTGTAAATCTTTTCTGTTTTCTGCTATAGTAAATTTATACACTTGTTTTTTAAAGTTGGTTCTGTGGTCCTTGTGCCGACCATCGTCCACTGGCAAAACAGTTGGAAACCTTTCCCTGTCACTGTATAAGAGGCAGAAGATAGTCTTTCTCATTCCTGCTTATTTTCCAATCGCTGCCTATTTTTTAGCCTTTTTCTCTTGCATCCCATGAGTTGTTGCATTGTGGATTTAAAGAAACAGCTTAAATACCCATAGCTCTACAGGTGTGAAATGAAGGCAGTATGAAAGCAGGGCCTTCACTTTTAAGGGCAAGGTGGTATTTTTCTGCAGAAGGACCTAAATACAACTGCTGCTTTTATTTTAATTTTTGCAAGTGTAGGTATTCCAGGATATTTTTTTCCCGTAATTGAGACTTTCATTACAGTGGATGCACTCACAGTTGTGGGGGCATGACATGCTTATTTCAGGGAAGCAATGGAATGAAAGCCTGGGCTATGACTACAGTGTAAGCTGAAGGTTTCGTCTGGAGCTAGTGACTGTGTGATCCCAAACATATGCTGATGCTGGATGGTGTTCTCAGCTTAGGCATGTGAAGATGCTTGGACCTTAGGTCACTTCCAGTGTTCTTCTCAAGGACTGAAGTCAATGGTACTTCCACTTCTTTCTCAATGGTGCTTTCCCTTCTTTCTCAACTGTGCAGGCCCTGGTATGTTTTGTCATGTTAAATGCCTAGCTGCCTAGATTTTTAGGCAGTGATCAACGGTTCTACCAACTGAATTTAACCTGCTGCATTGTACAGGTCACACAGGAGATAGCCTTCAGCATGTGCTACAGCATGAGGCAGTGAAGGACTGAGCCAGCCAGGACTGTGGGGTACACTGTAATGTGTGCCTGTGATGGCATGTTGGGAGGAAGGCGGCTCTGTTGTCATCATTTTAATTACTGATAACCATGCTGTGACTAATGTGTGCAGTTTAGTGATTGAATCTTCCAGCAGTTAGAGATGGTGTGTGCTGAAGTATTTAAACATAGAAATGTTGACAGTCTGAAAATGTAAAGTTTTGCTCTTCCTTCTGTCCAGTAGGGCTAATCCAAAATGCAACAACATGTAAGGTCTGGTACTGAGTTTTGACAGGAACTGTTCTTAGTGTTTTATGAAGAGGCATGTCTCTTGTGAGAGGTTTTTCCCTTGGCATGTTATAGTCACTGGCAAAACAGTGGTTCAGAAGTACTATACAGGATATGTCTCAAAAAGGCATTGTATTTAAAAATGCTCATGGAGAAGCAATGGCAAGACATGAGCAGGCTCCCTTTTGAACCTGCCAGTCTAGAAAAGTGTGTGACTATTGTGACATCAATCTAAGCTGGAACATCTTTCTCACAGTTCAGTGAGAAATGGTTAATATTTTGTACCAGTGTACTGGCTTTTGTAACTTTGTAGAAAGTGTTAATGTCTTTTTTTTTTTAAACTCCCTGCCCTAAAGTCTTCTTGGACTCAGTACTGAAACCATCTTTTAAAGACACAACATGTTTTTGGAACAGTTCAGAGCTGTCTGTTCATTCAGAAGTGAAGCAGCTGTTCCAGCTATATGCTTTTGAGTCAATGCACGAGAAAATTTCGTTTTAACTGCTTTTTCACTGCAGTGGTACATGGACTTAAGCAGTTACTGCCCTGCATTTTGTTCTCTGTACTTGGTGATGCACCACATTGTATCTATGTGTGCTATTCTACGTCTAGAGTCCTGGTCTTGAACATCAGAGCTAACCTGGAGAAAATCTGCTCTTGGTATGAAGTGATGGCCCCAAATGTCAGACTCTGCCACTGCTGCCTTGTCTTTCATGTTCCAGTTACTCTATTAGTAGCTCCTCTGCTGTGAAAGTGAGAGAAGTTTAAACTACCTGCAGATGAGAAAACTGAAATATGAAAGTACAGGAAAGGACAGCTGAACCTGTCATGCAGTGGAGTGTGCTCTCAGCGAAGGGTGTCAAGGGATCAATGCAAAGAATCTTTATGCTCAGGTCTGTTTGTAACAGTGACCTGAGTGTACATTTAAAATTGCTCCCAGGCAATTTAAAAACATTTAAAAAGCACACAGGCATGATGGAAGGGCTGGTGGAGCAGAGGCTACTATTGAAGGTGATGTAACCCAGACAGCATGACCCCGGTGTAAATAAAATACACCTTTTTAGTACAACCATCTAGCTGGTTGTCTGCACAAGGTGTGGGTGGAGGGCAAGCTGCTCCCACAGCGTGGAGTGCTGCGAGCAAAGTCTCACCCACTCTGTGGCTGCATGCTGGGGGAAGGAGTGAAGTGGCTTGTTGGACTGTTTGCAGTCGAACTGACATGATTTTGTAGGAGGGATTGGGCAAATATGAAGGGATGCAGAAAAAAACCCTCAACAACTTAGGTGCTGAGAGAAGTCCTGAAGCCTTCAAATGAGACTGAGGGTAAATGTTTTGGATTTTTATGTTGAAGAACAGAGAGGAAAGACCAGGTAATTGAAAGGTTCTTTAAGCCAGTGAAGAAGGGCTAACTAAGAACCAGTGCTTGGAGAACTGTAGCAGACGTATTAGAAGGTGGGGGTTTTCTTCCTGTTTGCAGTGGCAGATGTGAGTAACCAGAGGGACAGACAGTCTGCCTCATGCTGCTCTCAAATCCAGATGGTCTATGCTAATGGAAAATAGCTATACCACTGAGGAGCTGGGTGATGTGATACACTGTGTGGCTCAGGTCAGACCAAACAATTGTCTTGATTTTTCCAAAATTAACAGGAGAAGGGCAGTTGGGCAGACTTGAGCGTAGACGTTTTGCATTGTTTTCCAATGCTGAGCTGAGTCACCACTTAGTAATGTTTGAGCACAGAGACAGAAGCTAATCATCCTCAGTACAGCTTAACTTCAGCTCTGCCGGTGCCTGGCAGTGGCTCACCCACATTTTAGCTCTTTAGCCCTCATCTACCTGTCCTAGATGCTGCTTTCTTGCCTAGGTTTTGAGTGCTTGGTGCTTATGATAGTTCTGCTCTGTAGTGCAAGGCACAAGCCCTTTGCTTTGGAAACTCACCTGAGGGCAGGAAACCCTCGCTAAAACACGTTGTCCTGGCAGTGTCTGGGCCAGCATGACTTTTCTCTGAAGTCTGTTTTAATTTCGCACAGTTTGCAGTGAGACATGCTCTTTAAAATAGATCATCAGTTGATTAACTGGTATGTTGGTCACAAAATCTCTTAAGTCACATGGTGAGTCTGAATATTAAATAAGAAGCAGTGAAAAGCCAGTTAAGTCAAACTTAGGACAAAATAAAGCCTCTTTGGTGAATTTAGTTATTTCTGAGGGACAAACCACTGTGTAATCACATGACTGCTTGAAGAAGCCTATGGAAAATGCATATGCATAACAGAGGTAGGTTTTCAATAATAGTCTTAGACCAGCTGCTAACACTTGGGACACCTGGCATCAAAGAGCTCTTGTTTTCACAAACCAGTGCACTAACAAAATTTTAGATGCTCTTTCCTGAAACCAAAAGCCCAAGCAAGGGCAAGTGTGTAGCCTCTTCAGGACATCATTGATGCAGGGCTGGCTGCTTTGCCTGTGCAGCCTGCTTGGATGCTGCCTGTAGTTTTGAGAGTAGATGTTTGAGTGTTTTTGATAAACACTGTTAACAGCTCAGTGACTGCATTATCTGCAAATCTTATGGCCCAGATAATGCTGGTAGTCAAGTAGTCAAACAGTGCATGAAAAACTAAGCTGCCCTAGGCCCCATGGAAAGAAGCTTCAGCAAGGCACATTCCTATGCTCTGTGGACAGGCTAGAGGGCATTCAGTCTTCCCGATGCTTTGTCCAGGCTGTCAGTTAGGAGGAAAGAAATAAAAAGCTGCTACATGTTCATTTCATTAAAGTATGAAGGTTTTTTCCTTGTCGTGCTCTTATCCCCTTTGATTTTTACCATTTCTGCTGAAGTCTCTTGAAAGGAAGTGCTTTATTGTGATAAGCAGTGGTTTGTATAATTTAAAAATACCATAGGCTATTTTGGGCTGTGATCCTGAAACTCTTCACTTTGTTTTAATGATTAAACAAAGTATTTTTTAAGACCTTTGAGATCTTTTTGGAAACATATGTGGAAAATACCTTCTTAAAATGCCACTGTCTCTGCAAAAGCAGCAGGCAGGGCATGTTCACTTACTTCTCACTGTTGTATATGAACAGTTACATGTGCTTAACGCTACTTTCACACTTCGTTGTTCCACTGATTTATCAGATTGGATGACAGCTTGCAAAAAAGACTTGAGTGTGTGGCAGATGTTAAGGGTATATTGGTGGAGTATTCACTGTAGGCAACAAACAGTTTGTGTGCAAGTTGGTAAGCCTGCTTTGACGCTGTTTTGTTAAACTGTCTAACTCTTGTTAACCATAGGTGCTCCCCAGGCTGTTGGACGATGGGAGTGTGCAACATGTCCAGGCCTGCCTGTACTTGGAAGAGTGGTTTGCACAAACTAGGGCTGTTACATGTCTGCTTACTTCTTCTCCTCTCTGTGTGGATGTAAAAATTATTGTTCCTCTGCACTGGCATGAATCCACTGCACTCCAATCGAATGAGGCAATAGGAAAATGCCACTGAAATATCTGTTCAGAGAAGGGTGAAAGCATTCAGGACAGCTGCAAGACATTCACCTCTACTTTCCTCTCCTGCCTGTGGACTGTGCCCTCACATGAAATAGTAGAATCATTGCTGCTGTTGCATAATAATTCAGCAGCTGAAAAGGATTGATATGTAGTTTTTGATTTTCCTTACCCTTGCTTTTTTTTTTTAGCCAGTAGGTTGCTTTGTTTAGTCACCCCCACCAGAAGATAGGACTGTCAGGGCTGTGACGTGTTGGTGTGGTGGTAGGAATGAGTGAGTGGTTGGCAGACAGAGGGGAGGTAGGGGCTGTTAAGCCAGCCTGGCTACCAGAAGAAATGTCTGTGAAACTGTGCTTTGAATATTTTTTAACAGAAAAATTCCCCACACAGCTTTCCACAGCTGCTGTTGTGAAACTAGTCAAGTCAGCCATTATCCAGGCAGTTCAAATCCTGGAGCAGTCTGTTTTCAAGTATACTAGGATTTCAAGTTTTGGGGTCTCAGGCAAGCTGGCACCATATCTTCCTTGAGCTCCAAAAGAGTAGCACTGAACAAACCAGGCAGCTGGTCTACGGTGTGGAGACCTGGAGTTGTGGGAGTTAGTGTGAGGGGGCTGGCTGGTGGTAAGGATTTGTGGAAAGCATAAATATTTGTGTAGTGTTTGTAATTATTGTCAGACTGTGATGTTCACCTGATGATGAGATGTAAAGCTAGAGGGGGAGCTGGGGCGGCTGTGCTTGTTGCCTGACTTGTGGGAGCCTTTGGATGAGAGGGACTGGAAGCCAGAACCTGCTGCAGCATGACAGACTCCTACCAGAGAAGCCTGTCTTTCAGTTGCCGTTGCACTGGGCTTTTGGAGACCCTGGGCTTGGGACGATCGGAGGACTTTGAAGGAGCTGTACAGACGTGAATTTTCAAGGACTGCCAGCTGGCAGTGGCTGCAGACCTTTGATTGTTTTTTGGGTTGTCTCTGCCCTAAAAACTGCACAGTATCTTACTTCTGCAGAACACATTCTTTGGAGGAGTTTTTATTTAATGATAAGCTAAATCTATAAAAGATTTGACATTACTTGCTTTTTTTTCCACAGCCTGTTTTTTAACATGAGAAGAATTTGTTACTGGCTTGAAGTGCTTCAAGTGCTGAAGTGGGTTTTGAGCCCCTGCGCAAGACCGTTGCTGCAGTCAAAAGGCAGAGGTGAAGTGAGATGGGTCATACCTGCAGTAAAGCAGAGGATCTGTGTAGCTTAGCTGACTATTGACTGCATATTTATTAATTTAATAGAGAACTCTTTGTATATGTGGGCTTTGAAGTCTGTCACCCAAAGGTAACATCTTTGATACCTCTTGGGTCAGTAGGATGTGGCCAGCATCTTACTTTTTGGGACAGAGACTGTTCTCATTTATTTTTGGATAACACCTATTTCATCTTGGCCTAGTCTAGAATGTATTTAGTTATAACCAGAGTTTAAAAAAGAAAAAGTAAAAAAAAAACCTCAAAAAACCCCAAACCACCAAATTTGTGACTGTGGCTGAATAATGTAACCAACTTTCTATGGTTTCCATGGCTACATAGACCGTTTAAAGAGGTGCATCTGAAAAAGATGAAGACACTGGTATTTTTGACCAAATTTTGCAACTTATGGGGTATGTGCTCAGTATTAGAAACTATCATTAAAGTCTAAGTAATGTGGAACAGTACATAAATGAGCTATATATTCTATTTAAGCATTTGTTGTTCTAAGTAGCAGCTCCAAGGACCCAGAAGTAGAATAACAGACATGTTGCTGGATGTAGATGAGATTTTACTGGCACAGCTCTCTAGCACCTGGTGTAGGAAAATGTTGTTCCCTTTACAAATGCCAAAGCTGCATACCTTTTTACTTCTATACTGTAGTTTTTGATGTTATGGTAAGGCCAGCAGTTGAAGTTCATTGTGGAGACTTTGGATCTGACTGATACCAAATCCTTTCAGGTTCAAAGGACCTTTAGTCTTAACCTTTCCTCCCCCTCCCCCTTAATTCTGAAGTAGGTGGATTATACTTTTGTAGTATGCATTTATTTTGAATTGTTATTATTCCATTTGCTTGCTGAATTGGTGACTTGCCGTAGCTTCCTTATTTCCTGGACTTGTGTTGATGCTGTAAAAGGTAACTTAATTTCAATATGTATAAAAAATAAAATTGCCATTTAGGCCAGCACTGCCTCTTATTTTGAAAGTATACTTGCACGATGTACTTTTGCACATAGTATTTTTAATTTCCAGCTTTGGTGCCAACATGAGCCCATGCTGTTTATTCCCCGTAGCTGGAGCTTTGTGTTTTGGGGAGGATTTCTGTTTTGCAGCAGCAGCAGTTTTAGGAGCTGTGTGCTTTGAGGCCCCTTCTCTGGCTTGGTATCGGGTGGTGAAGTGAGAGAAGAGCAGTGTGGGAGCAGGGTTGGACTGCCCCCATTATGTGTCTTCTGCAAGCTGAAGAGCTGTTGCTGAGCAAGGGAAGGACCTGTCTGCCACCCCCTTTCTGCAGGGCTGAGGGCAGGAAGCTGGAGCTGGAGTGTTGCGAAGGTAGACATGGCAAGGCTGGGAGTCAGTCTTTTTTTAAAGACACTTCATCTAAATGATTTAGAGCTCTTGGATCAATCAGTCTGGTTGTGGAGTTATATCAGATATGTGCGTCTGCAAACACACAAGTGAAGCCCCCTCCTCCTTATCAGACAAGTCATTGTTGCTGGAAGAGAAAGTGTCCTGGGAGGAAAATAGTGTATGGTGTTTTGGAGCCTCATGGCAAATACAAGCCAGTGAAGTTTGCCTGGAGGACACAAATGTGTGTTTTGAATCCCTTGGCAAGAATCCACGTTGTACCACTGCTTGCTGAAAGCAGAAGGCCCTCTGAATGTTCCCATGGCCCCTCCAGAGGCTCAGGAAAAACTGGGAAAAACAACCTTGGTGTGCTAAAGCCCCAGGCACCATACCTAGCCACAGGAAGCCCCTTGAAATTGCGAGTACAGCAGGGTGAGGTTACTCTGGGTTGGCAGCAGTGAGACCTGAAAGGGAGGTTCCCTGCTCCTGGCTGCCTGTTAGTGTCCAAAACCCTGCTGTGGTCATGGCTGGTGGGTTAAGCACAGAGACCATATGAAGCTGCTGCCTGTTGCAAGGAAGGGCCTGGCCAAGGACAGTGCTGCCTTATGTATAAAAATAAGGCTTACATTTACATTTTTATTTATCAGTTTTCTAAAAGTAGGAGGCAGGGAAGGTGAATCCATCTTCTTTGAAAGTTAATGATACTGTTGACAGCAAGAAAGTAATGAGCATCAAGCTAAATTCCTTTCAGGAATTATTCATACCTTTTTCCTCATTGAATAAGGTAATTACATGCTTTTTTGTATGTGTTGTGGTTTTTGTCTTGGTGGACCCTCAGTTGTGAGTAGAAAAGAACTAAAATATACAAGGAATTCTGTCTCTCATCCTTAGCAAATGTGAGAAAGCTTAAAACTAGTGACTTTTCATAAACAAGACTGTCTGCTTCCAGTTAAGTGCTGCTCAGCTGGGAGGAGAGAACTTGAGAAATTCTGGCATTTTACAAGAAGTTTCCCAGCTTTCTTTTCTGACTTTTGCAACAGAAACCTGAAGCTGGAGTTCTGTGGTGTTTTTTTGACTTGTGTTTTTTTGTCTTACTTTTCAGTTGGCCTGCTGCTGTGGTACTGCTGCTTGTTCCTTGTGCTGCAAATGCTGCCCAAAGATAAAACAGTCAACCAGTACCCGCTTCATGTACGCACTTTACTTCATCCTGGTGACTATCATCTGCTGTGTCATGATGTCAACAACTGTAGCTAACGAAATGAAAACGCACGTAAGTAAGAGAGATGAACTCACTGCTGCCTCTGGAAGGAAAAGGGGCTCCTTCCACAGTTCTCCGTGTATAGGAACGCTTCCTCAGAAGAGGCAGTTTATTTTCTCCACCCATCCACTTCCAAACAGACACAATGATTTTCCATGCTCACCCTCTTCCTGTCACCCGCTGAGTATGTTTCACAACAGGAAGAGTCAAGGCCTTCCTCTCTCATTGTGCAAAAATCCGCTGGAGCTCACCCATCCCAGGTTAGCTGCACAGGTAGTGTCACAAGAGGCTTATTAGGGAGCTTGTTATAGTAGAACAAATCAGTTCAGTCTAACACTGAGTTCATCTCTGGCAGCTTTTTTGCTAGCAGAAGCAGAAAATTAGAAAATAACTCTTCAAGTGTTGTAATTTTAATTCTGTGTTCTTGGTGCTGTGTTACGGACTGCTGCAAAGCACAGTGCTGCAGAGCCTTTGCAAGGGGTTGCCTTCGGTGTGTGTTGAGTCATTGGCCTCTAACAACAGCAAATATTGGTAATCTCTAATTGTCTTTTTAATTAAAAAGATCTTCAAAAGCCACATCTTTAGCTGTGGCTAAAACCAGATTTTAAAACTCAGGTTTCTTTCTGAGTCTTAATATAACTTTCCTAAGTGAAATGCTCACCCAGCCTGGTATCCCTCACACACTGGACCTGTTATACAGCATATTTGGTTTGGTTTCCTAAACCACTGAAGTAGCACAAATCCTCTCTCACACCCTCTACCAACTACAAGAATATAAGTCTCTTTCTAAGGTGGTGGAACAATGGCTGCATGGTTTAGTTCTTAGAAATGAAGGTTCTGCACCAAACACATCATTGGGCCTGCTTCAGATTTGTGAGTGTGCTTGTTCTGGAGGTTCAGAAGGCTTCCCTTGCTGCAAGCATGTAGTTGTTCTGTACTCCCCTCCCAAGAGAGTGCTGTGGGTACGCGGTTAGGGCTGTTTCCTCATTGAATCAGTTGCTGGACAAGCTGATGCCCTGCTTACATTCTGCACTTTGTCTCTGAAACACTTCCCTCCATAGCATCCCAGATCCAGAAGCTGGTGGCAGCACTCTACCTGCAACACAGATGAGTCAGTGGGCTTATGGTGGGCTAATTTGAGGGTTTCCATTCTCTGCTGCCAGTGACCTTTCTTTCTTCCTGTTGTACCCTCTTTGTATATTCTGTCCTAATTTTCTTTCATTAAATAGCACTTTGTGTGAATTATCCTAGTGCCACCTTCTTATCCCAGGCCACCAGAAGTTGATGACAGCCCTATAGGAGAACCCACTATATACATGATGCTTGCCTGTGAGCTGTGATTTAAAAATTGTTCAACATGTGTGTTCTGAAATTGCTTGCCAGGAGTTTCTTTGACTTACTAGTTGCTTAGCTTGGCAATAAAGTGAATAACCCAAAGAACTTGAGTGTGTGGGAGACAAATTACGTGCTCATATCCAAATTTCATAAAGTTGTTTTCCATTAGTAGTGTGGTTTTAATGCAGTTTGTATCCCTAACAAAAAAATACTCCTTACCCAACAGAAAAATGATTCAAGAAGCCTTCAACAACATGCTTTTCAGTATTGCTAAATTTCTTTTCCAGTTCATAGTCTTGAAAGCTCAGTGTGGAAGGAAATGGCACAAAGAATAGCTGTTAGTGTGAAGTGGAAAGAGAATCACCCTCTTAGTTTAGAGCGTTTGAAGTCTTTGAATGGGAAATGGACCATCTGAAAGTAGGCTTTCTTTATCTGCTCTCTGATTTAATAATTATGTTTAGGGCTGTTGAAAGTTCAAAGATCCCTGAAGTTAATTCAGCCCAGTCGTAATAGAGCTCACCTTGAAAATATTTATTCAGACTAACCAGTCTCAGCTTCCCAGTGATAAACTGGGTTTTGAAAGTGTGGGATCAAGGAACACTCCTAGCTTCTGAAACCAGACTGTAAGCAAATGCTTTGCATGATGTTTCTGCGACCTTACCTTCTTGGCTTTTTTTTGAGAGGAGAGAGAATTTTAATAAATTAGATTTTTTTAAAAAAACTTTTAGTATTAAAAAAAATAAAATTGCAAAAAGTAGTGCAGTCCTTTATTGGCAAGGAATCATGTCTGCTTTGTAAGTTTAGAATTCATATACTCATGCTGATCTTAGGTTACAGGAATCTCTCTTTTGTCAGTGAGATGGTTTGGTTTGGGGTTTTTTTGTGTGGTTTTTTTTTGTGTGTGTGGGTTTTTTTGTTTGTTTGTGTTTTTTTGTTTGTTTGTTTGTTTTCCTAAAGGTATTGTAGCACTTGGTCCTTTGGCATTATTTTGCAAGGAAGCAACAGCAAACGTAAGAGACTTTTAAAAAATGTTTGTATTTGTTTTGCAGTATTTATGTACCCCCATGGTCATGCATTTTGTCTATTAAAAGACATACAGGACTTTTTTTGGTTCCCAAGGTGCTAGACTTTGCAGGGCCAGCTCAGAGCTGGGGACGTGCTCTGTGCTCTGTGACATGGCTGAAAAAAAAGAGTCCCAGGGAGCTCAGCTTCCACAACCTCACCAGGCGTGGCAGGTAGATGGCACAATGTGTCATTGGGAAGACACGGTATCTATGGAGTGTTTGCATACTGTTTCAAAACCTTGGTTCCTAATCCAACCAGCACCTTTTTGTGGACATCCTTTATCTGTCATAAGCCTTAGGAATTGAACAGTGTCCTTAGAGGGACATGAAGGTTTACCTGGCTTTTTGCTCTTGTTCTTCCACCTACGCAAATTTTTTTTTCATGCTTCTTCCTTTTCCATAATAAAATTTGTCTGCCATATTCTCCCTCTTCGGATGAGGACATCCAGATGAAAGCAGTCTCTTTCAGGCCCATTTCTACATGCTTTTTTCTTCCTATTCTCCTCCGGCACTGTTTCCCGCACTCCTGCACTCACATGTTTTGGTGCAGACAGACCCAAACTCTGAGGTGGCCAAGCCCCATCAGGCTGGTGCCCGGAAGCACTGTGGCCATGTTGACTTGCTTCTTATACTGAGATTATTTCAGGTGCCTGCAGCTTGCAGTGAGGGCAAAGCAAGTTCATGGCAGTCTGTCCCTGCTTCTGTAGATGTTGCTTGAAGTCGTTTGCCGTCTCAAAGGGCTTCAGTGCACGTTGGAAAATTGCAGACTTAGCTGTAATAACATCACTGCTTGCCCAGCAGCTGAGGTGCTTATGTTATTTGATAGGATCTTGAGTTTCTGCAACAAGAATGCTTTGTCGTCTGCTCAGAGGCCAAAGGATTTAGCTTATGTTGCTTTTAAAGGTATAAAAGTAGATATTTCACTGTATCATGGCAAATAACTAATCTGTGACCTAACAGCTGTGAAAAATATCCAGCATATGGAAAGCATGGTAAATAGACTGGGCAGGTTTCTCAGCAGCTGAACATGTTTCAGAGATACAGATTTTTTTAAAAAAATTAGTCTTTTTCATCTTTCAGTGAAGTCACATAAGCCTTGATAAATTGTTCCCAGCAGAAGACCAACCTCTCACAAAGACATCAGTCCTATTGTCCCCAGCATTGTACTTCTGATTATTATCTGCTGGCATCCGCAAGAGTTTGGTTTTATTCTTGTTTTGTCCTTCAGGATGATGGATCTCCTAAAGGGGCTTTCAGTCCCATGGGACTATTCCTGTGGCCATCACTTATTACTGCATAGTGTTGTGGATACTACGTGATGGCTGAGCTCTTTATTGCTTGTGAAGGCACAAACTGAGCTATTGTTCCTGTGAATCTATCTATTTTCTCTCAGCCAGATCTGTAAGGAAATTACTTCTTAATGGAGAAAAGAACAGAGAGGGTCAAAAATCCCATCCATATGCAATTAAAGAAGATGCACATTTATGGTTACCCAGGAATTTGGTTTTAGTTAGCTAGACAATCAAGTCCTTTGGTTTTGTGTTTTTTTTGTTTCATTCTGTAAGTCTTGTAAGCAAAATCGTCCTTGGTACCAAGAACAGATTTTGCAGAAATCTGTCTCGTTGGTGAATATTATCATCTATATCAAACAAATAAGTAATTCTCTCAGAAATATTGTTAGCAAAGGTTAGAAAGACACATAATATTGAACTGAATTATGGTTTTTATAAGCAAAGAATAGGAAAACATTAATTGACAACCCAGTTGCTTTCCCTGACATTGCTGTGGCCTCTTGGCTTGCCCTGGCATCACTATGGCATTGATAGTTTTCATAATTATGCTAGTCAATCCATTTACTCATTTTGAATACTGGCACATTTGCCTGGTGTGACATTTCACTGCCTTCCAAGACCTGGGAAAAGTGTTGCTGATGCTGCAGACAATTTCTCAGGAGCTTTCAAAAAACTGACTCTTGGATGCAAGTTAGCTACAGCTACTCATTTAATGTCCAGCTTCTTATGCACTGACTACTCATTTCTCAGTTACTGCTGAAAGAGCAACTCACAGTGACCTAGCTTGAATCCATTCTCGTAATACTATGCAGCTGTGTTCAAGCCTGCTTTTCATCTCCTCAGCTGTTCTGTCTCACCTGGGATCAGCTCTGTGTTGTAGTTAGGTTTCCTATCCTTAGCTCAGCAGCTCAGCTTTGCTGTGAGCTGCTAAAATAACTTCTCTTTGAGAAACTGCACAGAGGGTTGTAGAGCTCCTGACTGGTTTGTTTCCTGGAACCAGGGTGGAAATTGCATACCCTGCTGAAGGAGACAGGATTTCAGAGCCCAGCTGGCTGAAACCTGGCAATTTACTTGTTTATCCTTTGTTTTCTGCATCTCAGAGGGCTTTCGACTCAGCTGGGAATGCTGCTTGTTGGCTTGCTCCCAATCCCTGTTTGTTCTTTCACTGTCCTGGCTTTGTGTATTGACCTGCCTGCTGAAGGAAGAGGTTTCCTTTGCCAAAGTTATTTATTTGTGCATGTTGTGTCCTGCCATATGTTGTCTTCTCTCTCCTCCAGTTACCTGTACAGGTAGCACCAGTCAGCTCCAGAGGGTTTCATGTCTTGCTTAACTAGTCTCACCAGCTTCAGCTGAGGGCTGTAAGCATAAAGAGGCCCGTTTTTCTTTGAAATGGACAGTGGTTTTCTAATTAAATGCCTGTATTTCTGTGAAGCTAAATGGTTCCCTGGCTGTGGGAGGAGCTTCTGCACAGAGGTGCCTCAGCAGTGGGCCCTGGCCACATAGACACCGACTTTTTTGAGCATCTAGCGTTGTGTCCGTGTGCTGAAACTGAAGCCAAAATGTGCAGCTGTTTGCTCTCCCACTGTGGTGAGAGCAAGGCCTCAAAGGCAAATATTTAATGAGTCAAGAGAAGGGTGGAATTTTCCTGCCTTTCTGTTAATTTTAAACAAAACCAGGGCAACTGGCACAACTTCCTTTCAGAGACTGTAATGGAGAGGAGGGTTGGTGATGCTTGGGTGTGCTTCAGTCTGCATTGCCACTCAGGGCATCCCAAGCCACTGATATGTCTCATGTAAGCTGAATTGCTGAAGCAGTCAGAGTCTTTTGCTGTAAAGCATGGAAAGAAGAGAGAAGGTCCCTGGGGGTGGGGATAAACAGTAAGGAACAGGAATGTCTTGAGCCAACAGAGCTGAAGGGAGGTAGACTTGTACTCCAAAGCATCTGGAAGGAGTGGAGGTTCTGAAAACTTGAGTCCCTTGTTTTACATTTTGTTATAATCCCTGAACCTTTAAATCCAGGCTGAAGGGGTGTCAAGAATGAAATGTGTCAGAAGCCATGATGCATAGACAAAGACATGCTTGTTTATGAGGGTCTTGTGTCCTATCTAACAGCTTATAACATGTTCTGCTTTTCAGATTCCGTTCTACAAGGAGATGTGCAAGGGTATTCAGGCGGGTGAGATGTGCGAGAAGTTGGTAGGATACTCTGCAGTGTACAAAGTCTGTTTTGGAATGGCGTGTTTCTTCTTTTTATTCTTCTTGTTCACCATCAAAATTAACAGCAGCAAAAGCTGCCGAGCGTACATTCATAACGGGTGAGTTTTTTGTTTGATTGCTTAATTTTCACATCTCTTTAGAGGTTTGTGCCACCAACTTTCCAGTTGGGTGTCATAGTAGCAAAAAACTCCCTTCAATTAAAAAAATTGATTTTACTGTTATTGTAAGAAATAGTGCAGTCAAGTGAAAACTAACTAAAGTGGTAATCAGGGGTTTTTTTACCTCTTGTTGGGCTTTAAATAGCAATTTCTTGTGGTACTTGATTTGAAGACCTCTAGTTCCTATTACAAACAGGTGATTTTTTTTTTGTTGTTTTTTTCCTCTGATCCAGATTTTGGCTTATTAAACTTATAGTTCTGGCAGCAATGTGCTCAGGAGCCTTCTTCATTCCTGATCAGGACACTTTTCTCAATGGTATGTCCTCCTTAGTTTGTTACACTACTTTGCTATGTACTATCTTGTGGGTGGTTAAAAATCCTAGAGGTCTGATCAACATGAATATTGCCATGTTTCTTCAAGTAAAGCCTGTATGGGCCAGGTGCAAAAAGAGTATTCGGAGCTATTTTGGAGGGAACGCTGTGTGCACAGGCATGTCTTCATGGGAACGTGCGGGAGAGAGCATATTTTTTTTCTGACCAAGAACAGGCCAAATGGGTAGGTAACAATACCACTGCAGTGCTGTCTTGCAAATTCTTTAAAAAATAGGGAACTGTAATGATGCAAAATAAATTGTTCACTCAAGGACACAGAGTGGCATGTTAGTTTGGCTTGTGTTGGTAGCTCTGGTGTAGTACAGTAGCTGGGTTTCATGCAGTACTCTGGGGAGGTGCCAGTGCTCACCACCTGCACAGTGACCTGCCAGGTGCTGGTGTTTGCTGCCTGAAAACCTGCAGTGCCCCCAAAGAATTTGGGATGTTGTTGGTTTTCAGGTTGGTGGCATAAATCCAATAAAGTAAATTAGACTTCTTGGGCCATGGTATGAGTGCTTTGCTGAGGATGACACATCAGAAGCATTTCCACTTTTGGAAGGCACCATGGCACCACATAAGCATGTTGGTACTAGCCCAGTACTTAAATGCCAGCTGGGAGAGGAGCTTCTCACTGGAGTCTTGTGGGCTAGGAGCAAAAATCATGGTGATACTGAGATGAATTCATTCTCTTGTGAGAGAGGTACTTGAAAGCCTGTAAGCTGTTGAGTCCGACAGGTGGAAAGGGGATCAGTAATGCAGAGGATTGTTTGCACATGATGCCTGATTCCACTAGGACTTGGTTACGTTGTTCACAACACCAGTCTCCTTTAGCCAGGGTGTTTAAAAGGGGAAGAGGAAGGAGTAATATGAAGGAAGAGAACAGAGTGTAGACATACTATGAGCACAGTACTCTGGGAAACTAAAGGTAAAAACCACTGCAAGTGAACCACTGACAGGTATAAGTCAGCTTCTTGCTCTTACTGTTTGTTTGGTCCTGGCTCGGTGTGATGCCCCACAAGTGATGCCCCTGTTCGTCTCCTCTGGGAAATTGTGGAATGGCTATATGTGCTTGTCGTTAGAACCTAAGGACGCTGTTTGGATTAGAAAGATGTAGCAGTACAATGCTTTGTACTCATGAGCAAGCAAGACTGCCTGTCATCTTTGCAAGTGACCCGTTTCATGGTGAGAAGTTTTCAAGAACTGATGTGTTAGCAGAAAATGAGAAACGGAACTTTTTTGTTGATTCTCAACAGCAGTCTAACCTAGTGTAGAGATACAGCATAACAAGGTTATTCCCCATACTAGGTGTTGACATTTCACTCTAAAGCCATATTCTGCAGTTCCTGCTAAACTGTCGTCTTGTCAGTCTCTGAATTTGAGATTTACACGTGAGTTGAGAATTGTATGTTACTGTTTTCTCTTTTTTTTTCCTATCAAGAGACTGTCATTGTTGTTTTATTTATTTGGTTTGGTTTGGTTTGTTTGGGGGGCATTCTTCCTTATTGCTTATTTTTTCTTAAAAAAACGAATTTCTCTTGTCATGCTACCCATGCTCACCAGTTTGTTGATTATGGAGGAGGAATATTACATGCAAGCACTAGGTTTGTATGGGCTGTTAATTCCACACTGCCCATGCTAACCTTATTTGTTATGGATCCATAAAACATCCTGCAATATCCTGTGGCAGTGGGATATCCTGATAGTCTGGTTACTTAATTATTCATTCCATTGGTGGTCTGCTTTTTCCTACTCCACTTCTTCCAAACAGACATGCCACTTTGTGCTCTATTTTTTATGTACTTTTTTATAGGCTATCTTCTTCCATTTTTTTATATTGTATGTTCAAAGAACAGCGTTCTCACTTGCTTTCAAATAATAAGTTTATGGTACAGGAAGAAAAAATAATCTCTGTGTGAACTGCTAATGGAAACATGCCCTTACTGTTCTCATCTTCGCTTCACTGATATGAGCCTTTTTCAAAAGGAAAACACTACACAAGTATAGGGCTGAATTTTGCTGATGCATTTCCTTCTTCACTGCAATCAGCTGCACACCTGGAGTAATTTATAGGCTATGCACTGCACAGCAGCACAGGCTCTGTAAGCAGCTGAACATTGAAATAGGCATCTGTATTTCCTCAGAGGCTTCTGATGTTGCACATAAGAGATCGGTTGTTCAAAGTACCCAAACAGCTACCCAAATACAGTCTATGTAGGTCAACAGTTAAGTAGTCAAATAAGCTGTCTTAAAATTAGTCAGTGAATACAAAGTGTTCTTTGGGAGTGGCTTGGAAAAGTATTTGTAAGTACATAAACCCCACCTTTGTTTTTCTGTGGTGCTGTAGTCTGGATTGGAAGAAATTTCCCTTTTTACTGCTGGGTTCCTGTACCTTGCAATTTCAGGGTTTAAATTCCTGTGCAATGCCTTCACACCACCTCCCTCCTGCCAGTCACAAATAAAGGTTTCAGTATTTTCTGTCTGAATATAGTAACTCACAGTATCCACAAAAATTCTCTAGGTTAGGGAAACTCAGTAGATGTCCTAATGTGATTGTGTTGAAAGTGTGGTAGATTGGACGCTGAATTCATAAGGGAGCTAATCTTGAGTTAACTGAGCTGGCCTTTCATCTGAAATCTCTCATCTCCTGCTACAGCTGTAGGCTTGAGATACTCAAACCACATTAACAGCTTCCCTGCATTGACAATAATTCCATTTTATCTCAAGGGAAAGGCTACTGCAGTTTGACCTATTTTCTGCCTCTCTGCCTTGCAGCCTGGCGCTACGTAGGAGCAACAGGAGGGTGCCTTTTCATTGCCATTCAGCTCATCCTGCTGGTTGAGTTCGCACACAAATGGAATAAAAATTGGTATGTGTTGGGCAAGTAGTTATTTGCTTAAAATTCTGGTGCACTATTGACCAATATGTTTCTTGTAACAAAGAGTGTAACAGTATCATGAATGTAACTTTTGGAAGTTTCATGTCAATATTCATCTACTTCATCTTCTCCCAGTGGAAATGTTTCCTTGTTGTTCATTTCTACTCTGCTGATTTATTTTTTACCTGAATTGCTTGCCTTCCAGTAAGTGTGTTGGGATGCAAAACTCCTCAGTGGGAGAGAGAAAGTTGGTTTGTATTTATATGAAAATACACCTGCTAAGAAGTGCAGTGGTACAAGAGAGTAAAACTAGACTTTCAAAATGTAATAGTGAAACTGTGTGCAATGATGTAAGCTGATAAATCCTGCCTTTTTGTCAGCTTAATGCACATAATTTTTTTTTCCTCAGCATGAGAACTGCTACTTGCTCTTCAACTTCTTTCCATCGTCTAAATAGGCAAGATTCCATTACCAACTCACATATACCCTCTTTGGGCACTAACTTGATATCTGATTTAAGTATATTTGCTATAACCTTCCAAGCCCTTAGACTCTGATCGATTTAATATATTTAAAGTGGCCTCCCACATATATGCAGGAACTCCTGCCTCCAGCTTTCTGTCTCGCATTTCTTCATCTACAAACTTTTGCAGTCCTCTGTTGTTCTAGTTAAGATACCAACTGCAAAAAAAGAGTTTTATTAGGTCTTTGAGCTTTGTTAGATTCCTGTTTTGGGGGAGGTAGAGGTGAGATCTCCTTATACCACAGATGTTTTTAGTGCTAATAACTGTAGCTGTTTTCTTGTGGATGAAAGATTTCCCGTAGCAGCACTTAACTTCAGGCTTTCCCTACATTAGATATTCTTTTAAAATAAGTCATGTTTCAATAAAACACCAGAAAAAAACCCCAAAAAACACAAAAAATGAAACAACAAAAAAACCCCAAACAAACAAACAAAACCTCAAAAAACAAAACAACAAAAAAAACCACCCACACCAAAAAGCCCATCGTGTCAAAACAACTCTTCTAGTTGCTACTCTTAAACCCTGGTGATCTTTGCAAGAAGTGTTTGGAAGGTAAAGAGAGGAAAACAAGATAGCTGAGGGAAACTGGTGGGATAGACCCAAATGGAGATGAGGGGTTTTGAGTGAAAGGGTCCTAAAACTACCAACTTTATGCAAGTTCAGAAGAGAGGCCATGCTAAGCAGTATGGCTCTGCTTTCTTTGTGCGGAGACCACTACTGGCTAGCTGAGCCTGGGACATTCCAAGTTGCCACTGAGGAAATCCCCAAAGTACTGAGCTGAGATGTGCTGATGGGCTGATCACAGAGACTGGGAGTTACGTGAGTCACTGCTGGGCTATAATTACAGAAAGGGCTGAGCATGATTCTACAGAAGATAAACAGTGATGCTAGGGAATGTTTCCCTCTGTTTCGTGGGAGGAACCTGGCAAGGGTCTGTGTTGGTGTGGTGAGCACACGTGCTTCAGGAAAGTAAACACTGTCTTTCGTGTTTAAGGATATCAACTATTCAGCTATTAGAATTTTATGTTTTGGGGAAGGGAAGACAAAGATAAGGTGCTTGTTTCTCTCTCCCTAGGACTGCAGGTGCAAACCACAAGCAAGTGTGGAGCGGTTTGCTTGCCTTGGTCACTCTCATCTTGTACTCCATTGCTGTGGCAGCCCTGGTCCTCATGGCTCTCTTCTACACTCGCTCAGAGGGCTGCCTGTACAACAAGGTCCTGATCGGAGTTAATGGGGGCCTGTGCCTCTTTGTGTCACTGGTGGCCATATCGCCCTGTGTCCAGAATCGTGAGTCCACTGACCTCTTCTCCTCCTGGATATCTGGCATTGTTCCAGCTGTGTGCCTGCAGGCATGAGCCATGTCTTGGCGGGAAGTCTAATGATAGTTCAGAACTGGTGCTGCTCTTGACTCTTTATCTATGTTATGAAGTGCTATTGCTGGTCATCAGCTGTACTGCTAAAACTATAGAGGTGTGAGACATTTTGGGTGTGCCATCAGGTAGTCATACTGTAAAGAAGGCTCATACTCTGATGGCTGGTATTGTGTTGTGAAACACTTAAGTCTTGCAGTGCTAGCAGTTGAAGCTATCATTCACCGCTATTTTACCATTTACTTTTGACTGCCTTTGTAGTTTATAAAGTTTGAGCCTGGAGGAGCTGACAGCAATATTTCATACTTTGGTGTATTTTATGTGTGCTGTTAGTATCTTGCATACATTGGACCTGAAACTGGTGGAGTGACTCCAACACAGATTTTACAGGCAAAGTTATTGTGGCAGCTGGTCAATAGCTTTTGAAAAACTGGTGCTTTTGGTGAAAGCAGAGAGGTGATTCTTTACTTACATGGGAATCTCTAATGTCTTTCTAAAAAAGCCAGCAGAGCTGGCTTTTATCTATTAGCAGGCCACTGGAACTGTATCCAAACTGCTTCAAACCCTTGTTTACTGCTCTGAGTAAAAAATAAAAGATACTGGCATGCTGTTCTTTGAAGGATACTAATTTCTTTTTCACTTTGTTGAACTGTCTACAAAAATAACTTCTTTTCCTCTTTCTTGTGAAGGTCAACCCCATTCTGGTTTGCTGCAGTCAGGAGTTATCAGCTGCTACGTCATGTACCTCACTTTCTCAGCACTATCCAGCAAGCCACCAGAAACTAGTATGTTATCTGATACTTTATGTAAAATTTTTTAGACATACCATGTACTAAAAGCAAGAATTTAGCAAACCTGAAATAACAAATTTGGGGATATAGAAGTGCTGGGAGTGCTTTTAGTGTATTTCTCCTACGTTAAGTGCACGTTCTCATACAGTAGGGTATGACTAAACATGTAATGTGTTTAATGACATGATGGGAAAGGGGTTGGAACAAATGGCTCTTGGATGGCTCTGAAAGAAGCTGGGTGGTCAGCTCCATCTTAAAGTTTACTAGGTCCGGTTAGTAGGTGCTGGCCATCAGAGTGGGTATACTAAAATGACTTTTTTTTTCCTAGAAAAGGCGTGCTAAAGTGTGCTAGATAGCCTTAGCACTGGATTCCTAGTGGAGAAAAAACTTGAGTACCACTCATATTTTGTTTTGAGAGGAAACATTCCAAGAAAGGACTTGGAGTTACAGTGCAGTAGAGATGATGTTGTTCTTCAGCAGGTTTCCTGAACTCCACTTGCCTTCTAGCCATTGGCATTCCAAGACAGGAGTATGGTACTCCCTAGAGTTTGAAGGTCTTTACACTTTGAAACCCCAGCAAGACTTCACAAGCACAACTTAAACTTTCCTTTACCCGGATGACTACCAGATTCACATATTTGGACTGGAAGCGTTCTTTTCACTTAAAGAAGGCTTTTCTGGCTTGAATTAGTACTAAAATACCCTTCTTTATTATTACTCGACTGTAAGTGTTGAATAGCTGAAACAGGAATAACTAGAGGAAAATAAGTCGACTGGCAGGAAGCAAAAGTTTATACAGGCACTCCCCAAGAAGAAAGGGGAGAGATGGGGGAAAAAATATCTCTGTCACACTTGACACACAAAAGTATTCTAGAGTTAAAAAGGAAAAATGGACAGTATTTAGGTGTAAGATTTACTTACGGAGCTAAAGCAGTTCTTTGAATGAATATAGAGTTGAATTTAGAAGGATTTTGAATTATTCCTAAGTCTTGACATAGTGTAAAACAAAACAGAAGGGGAAGAAAGTATGTATGGAAAGAAATGATTTGCCTTGTGTTGTTTCACGCTTCTGACAAAGACTTAAGCAGTTAAATGAATGCTCTTATTCTTCTTGTATGTGTTGCAAGTGTGGTTATTGCATTTGTCAGAGTATGCATCATACACAATCTCTTAGACCTCCTTCAGTCACATGCTCCTCCTTGTCTTCCCATGACCGGGAATTTTCATGGTTGTCATCTGCTCTCAGAGGTGCTCCGTCCTCCCTTGTTTGTGTGATAAGGACTCTCATACTGGACTGTCAGCTTTTACAGTGGCATGTGCTAGAGAATGTATGGGGTGCTGGCACTTTCTTTGGTGTCCCATGCCCTATCACTCAGGTTTGCCATGATCTTGCCTAATGTTAAGGCATTACCCTCATTTGTCAAGGAGGGATTTCCAAACTGTCAGTCTTTCAAATTGAACACCTTGCATACAAGGCCTGAAGAAAACACAGGCTGCAAGTATTTGCAACACCCAAAAAGAGTTGCAAATACCTTTAGAAAGAATGGGCAAACAAAAAGTTATGTCTCCTTATTATAGCGTGCCTTAGCTTTTTGGTGCCAGATGTCACTAAAATGCCTGCTAAAGAGCGGGCCTGCCTTGCTGCAGATGTGTCCCTGATGGACACAGGTGGGGGAATCTGCGCATCTCTGGCCAAGGTATTCCGTACAGGTTTGTTTTCCTGTTTTTTTTGCTCTCGCCTCTGCACTGTCCCCTCTGTGTCCTGATCCAGCTGTTTGTGCAGCACTGCAGGGCCATGCAAAACCCTCCCCCACTGGGTCAGGGAACTGGCTGAGTTTATTTTTAACCTGGATGTAGCCCTTGCTGCATTTTTCCCTCTGCCCCTACCAACAGTCGTGCTGTCTCAATGGGAATGCATTGTGGCTGCTGGAAAGTAAAAGGAAATGCCTTAAGCATCATTGACTCAAAAAGCATTTGATTTAAAATAAGGTGCAGCTGTAATCTCTTGCTTTAGGATGATGTTGCAGGCTACTCTCTGCCTTGCCTTGATTCCAGGAGGATATCAAAATGCCAGGTGCAACTTGGAACATCAAGGACTGAATTGGTTCATTTCAGGGACCCAGAAATAGGATTTGGTTAGATGCTGAGATGAGATATTGCCTGAACTGGTGCACCTTTTTTCCCTTGGTCTTCTGTGTATCCCTCTGAGAACAGGGCAACTTCTGACTGCCTTTTTTCACTGTGTGTGAATTTCACAGTTGTCCTCAAGGCACCCTTTCTGTCAAAGAAATTTGTGGTCTTGGGTCTGTACTATCTTGGTCTTATATGGCTCTGGAGTGTTGGCAAACTTCCAATTTCTAATTTCTTACACAGAACGGGTTTTTTTCTTTTTAAGTCTGCTGTGGTCAAATAGGAAATTTTAGTACCCTAGTAAGTTGCACTTTTGTTTTGCCTGAAACACAGAATCTGCCAGATCAGCTTTACAGATTTTTTTTCTGTATGATCTTTTTTAAAAGATACGTAGAAACACTGAAATATATCTACCCACTGTCTGAAATAATTAAAAATAATTCATTGAAAACTGCCACTTTGAAGATTACTTTGAAATGCAGTGAAATGATCTTTGCAAACTGTTCTTTCTGTTTGATCTGTTTTGTGAAGTCCTGGATGAAAACAATCGGAATATCACAATCTGTGTACCTGAATTCAGTCAAGGCCTGCATAGAGATGAAAACCTGGTTACTGGCTTGGGTACTACGATTTTGTTTGGCTGCATTTTATATTCTTGGTAAGTCTGGGGGCTTGCAGTTACATCGCTGTAAATACAATGTTGTGGTCCACACAGTGAAGGTGGATAGCAGAACTCATGCAAAATCACAGAGAGATGTAGAATAGAACTGAGCTGCAAAGTTCATATTCTCCTCAGATACAGAATTATAGATGTTTTAGCCAAAAATGTTCTGTAAGATAATACAACTTTTGAAACAAATACATCTCATTAAAATCAAATAGAGCAATTTACATCTAGAAGTGGGGGGAAAAAAATTCCACCTATCCTTCAGCCCAGAGTTCTTTGACCTTCTTATTTAATGTTTCATAGGAAAAGCTCTATGCAGTTATGTCCACCTAAAAAATCTACCTGAAATTTTTGTAGCCTCTTGGCAGAGGCTATGACTGTCCTTGGAGGTTTTTAAAACAAACAAACTGTTTGGGAAGGTTTAGGGCTTCCTTGGGTAAGTGATGAGCACAGTATTGCCATCAGGATTTGCCAGAGATCTGCTCTAAGAAAACCCTTCTTTGTGCCCATGTATCTTTGATGCTCACCTTGTATTATTTTAGCTCACATCAGTAAATTAAGTCATGCTCTGGGACAGGAAGTTGCTGATGATTGAAAGGTGATGTACCTTGTGCTTTGGTTGTGCAACTTGCCAGGAGACAGCACTGCCTGTCTGCTGCAGGTTTTTGAGCAAATCCTGCTTCTGAATCAGTCCACTTCAAAATTCGCATACTGAAACTCCTTCGTAATTTTGAAGTGAAATCAAGAGATTTACTCTTCTGTTATCACATATGCATATATGTCTTCTATTTAACCCTGATATAAAATAAATTGATATCGGGTACCATGGATCTAGTTCGTGGTAGAAGAGCATTTCCAGTGCCTCAGGGAGGTGTTTCAAGAATGCAGGCAATATTCATGTCGCCTGCCGCTGAAGTGTACTGTGCAGCTGGGGAAATAAGAAGGCCTTCAAGGGGAGTGTTTTTGTAGCATTGCTTACCAAGGCTCAGCATGTACAACAAAGCATTACACATCCTAAAAGGGCAAGACTGCAAGAAATGTTTCCTACCGAAAGAAATGAGAAAGGATTCCCCCCAGACAACTGCAGCCATGGAAGAAAGTGATTTCTAGGAACTGGTACACTGACAACAGTTACTGGTAATTTACTTTTGAAAACTGACTGCTGCCAGAGACCTGAGAGTTTGCTGGCAAAGCCTTTACAGCAATGCTGAGCCAAAGTGATGGGTGTGAACTGAGTATAAAAGCGTTGGTTGTGCACAGCAGGGGAGATCTCTTCTGACTTGCAAATTGGAGTGCTAAGATGTTTGCTGCTGTCTGGTGGTGAATTCACCACCTTTCAGGAGTGACCTAATTTTAAACTCATGATACAGAATAAGTTGGCCAGTGGCCATCTGCCAGGCTGGTTTGTATTAGTGCAGAATGAACTTTCTGTGTACTTAGTGCTTTATAATAGCATACAGGTAAATGCTTAGCTTAGACATGGGAGTAGGCTATTTATGTTTGCTGTGATGTTGAAAAGTCACGCTGTTGGGGTTAGAGTTATGCCCAGGAGTCTGACACTACCTTCTTTTCCTCCTAGTTTGACCTCAACAACACGATCAAGCTCAGAGGCACTGAGAGGAATATATGCAACAGCTGAAACTGAAGTGAGTTCTTGCTTCTTCCCATAGGATTTCTATGCAGGCTTTCTCCTCTGCTTTTCTTGTTGTTTTCATGGCCAGTAATCTGTAATTAGGTGTAAACAGAAGCTTGTTTGTGCTACATGCCTCTGTGCATTGGCCCTCTGTAGCTCTTGCTGGTTTGGTGGAGGTGCCTTTATGTACTGAAATAATTTGCTGCTCTTGAAGTTTATTCAACATCCTGTGGACTTCCTGTAAATCTTGTGCTCCCTATGAGCTTATGTCCCTTCACTTAAAGGAAAAGTGTGCTGGAAAGCTATCAGAAAAAGACATGGAGGCATTCTTGAACATTTTCAGTCCTGGTTGCCTTTGTTCTCATACCAACTGATTGTGATCCTGACTTCTTAATTCATGTTTATTTCCACACATGAGCACTTCCTTTCTTTTTGCCTATAACTTAATCTCTGATGAGATTTCTCATCCCTGTTTCAGCTGTTCAGGTTTCTTCATTCCACCTGCCTGTTTGTTTGGCCTCCTTATCCTGAGAACACCCAGAAAACACTAGAAAATGAGTGGGGTTTTGCTGAGTGACGGTTACCTCTTCCATAGGCTTGGAAGTGTCACTCTTCCAATGTATGTGTGTGTTTGGAAGATGAATCTCCCTCCCTAGCTCTCTCTGCGTTGGTGTTACTTTCATTCTGCAGTTTTAACTCCTTTTTTTCAAGTCTTTAATGAGAGTGTTAATGAGAATTCAAAAATGCAGAAGTATCTGCTGAGGCACTTGGTGTTTGCAGTAGCTGGGCACAGGGAAGCAAAACACATTTCCCTGTGGGAGTGTATGTAACAGGGGAACTTTGCTTTGGCAGGATGCTGCAGCTGGACAGGGTGCTGGTACCAGCCCCAGCCTCTCATTGGGAAGGTCCATCTCGTCTGCCACAGTACTTGCCCACAGGATTAGTTCCAGACCGTTGCGTATTAAAGAGCCGGACAAGAGCCGGACAAGAGCCACTGAATGCAAATATAAAGAAATGACAGATGAAGAGTAACTAATTGCACTCTGATTGCCTTCCCTGTGGCAAAAGGCCTTTGTCTCTCAGCCCGGAGTGAATGCAGCTCTGCAGTTGTTGCTGCTGTACAGAGGGCCTGTCAGTGTCTGTGCTGGAAGCAGCTGAGCGTGTAGAAGGAGCTGGGGTGTGTGTGCCAGCATTGCTAATTTCATCACTCTGTCTGTGCCAGGACTTAATTGCAATTGATTAAAATGTTTGAGGGAACCCAGTGCTTGCTGCAGAATGTGAATGAGGCCCCAGGGTAGCTCAGGCTGGCACTGTAAGTGAGGCTTGGCATGGAGTAAGAAAAGATACAGAATAAGGGGTTTACTTAAACTCTGAGACAGTCTCCTGAAAAAGAATGAGCCTTTAGGCTTCTCCTGAGTTACGAACCCAGTGAGTGCAGGTAATCAGGGATATGCAGGGTAAAAACTGCCACTGGATGTTTCTGCTGGACAATTTACCTTAAAGACCTACCATCTGTTTTCTGGGAAAACATGCAACTGGCCCATTTGACAAATGAGAGAAATTAGAACGCAAACTTTAGAATAGCAAGGTAAATATTCATTCATGCACATGAGGTGTCCCAGCCAACTTCGGGCACCCCAAATGTGGTATTACACAGGGTTCTGATACCCTTCAAGCATGATTTGTTCAGGTCCAGCATGATTTGACTAATCAGTAGCACACACACCATCTAATATAATTATCTAATTATAGAAAAATTTTGCAAAGCAACTGTATTTCTGCAGCATTCTTGCCTCTTGTCTGTCGATCCAGACATCCTTGAAGTCAGCCTTGAGATAGTTACTATCTATGATGCTGGTATAGTTTCAAAGATCTTTTAGAGGGGCTAGGGTTTTGGCCTTATCTTTGCTGTTCAGGGGTTTCTTTTATCCTTCATGGACACCTGTAAGTTTCCAAGAAGCAAAGTCCTTATTTCCGAGGCTGGGCTGTTCTTTGGTTTGTTTTACTTAAGCATGAATAATACCAAAGACTCCAATAAAATTCCAGTACCTCACTACAATGCACTGTATAATGTGAACTAATACAAGTAAACAAAGTTAATACACTTTCTTAGTATAAAGACCGATCGGTATAATAGTTTGGGAAGTGAATTTTCCTAACAGGGTTCATTGTCTTAATCAGACCACAAGCAAAATAAATCCTGGAGAAGGATTTTATCAGAACAAATAATGCTGGTGATGCAGTACAGAAAGTACTGGCTTGTACTGTGGTCTGGTGCAGAAAATACTTATGTATTTATTAGATGGTCAACACCTTTTCTCCATTTACGTTACCAATCAACACAGAAAATGTCAATTTCAGCTTTCCTTTTTCCATCAGTTAAAAAAAAAAAAAAGGAAATCTTCATCTCCATTTAGATAAAGCTGAAAAATCAACTTCCCTCTTTGATTCATTCTGCTTGTGCTCATTCTGGCTCCATTTCAGCAGAATCTTGCAAAGATAAGTACATTTCTGACTTACACTTCTGCAGTTGTGATTTCTAACCCATGCATCTGTTGTGACCCAGTCCAGAAGGAGGGGGTGGGGTAACCCAGGTTCTTATTAATAAATCCCTTGGGGTGGATTAGAGTGAAATGACACTGAATAATGGGTGTTTGAAAGCATATATATGTAGGGTTTGTTTTAGAATAGTTTTGTTTCAAAGGTAAACAGGTATGTTGCTATTTTGGGTGTTATCATCTGTATCTATCATCTATAGCAAGGTAGGATAAAGATAACCTTTAGGGGAAATGCATAAGGGAGAGAAAGGGAAAGAGAGGATAAGGGTAAGGGGGAGTAAGGGAAAGAAAAGGTGAGAGTGGAAAAATGTGTATAGTCACTGCCCACGGGGTCCAGTGATGTAACTTGGTAGTTGCAGCTTCCATGTCTGTCAGTTGAAGTGGTGACCGTGATCTGCTGGGGGTGGGGGAGGGAAGCCCACACACTCAACCAAGTTATGAGTTACTATATCCATGGGTAGTGTCACGGGCCATGCCATGAGCCTTCAGCGTGTCCTGGGCCTGTGCAGAGTTCCTGTGAGGGGCACGGTGAAAGGGTTTCTCCCGCCTTTCAGGATTGGCACGGGGATGGGCTTTGATGGGCCAACAGCTGCCTCTTCCCAGCCTGCAGAAGTCCCTTGGCGATCCTAGAATGCGTAAATCATTAATCATTTCAGTCTCTGACAGTATCAGGCTTTTAAAAGTTCCTTATACTTTCATCTTAGTAAAGAAATTTCCTAAAATGAACAGATCTGTGCAGATCTGAAGAGGTAAGTCCCCTAAATACAAATATACTTTACCATAGCTTTTCTACCTTTTTGTCATAATTATTTGCTCCTGTGTTGGACCCAAAGTCATGTAAAAAAGATAGAATCATTCTTAAAGAATGTCTCATTTCTTCAAATTTTTTTGAAGCTTAGAAACTGTTGTTATGAACTACTGGGCAAACCCTAATTTGAGTTTTGTGCTAGTTGGAAATACAAACCAGACTTTTTTAAATTAATGTCTGTAGCGTAGACACAACAGAACTTCTTTCCCCAACTGTTCCACTTTGCTGTAGCACAGATTCTTACCCTCTTCCTGTTGTCTGTTCCACAGGTAGCTCGTTGCTGCTTTTGCTGTGTACCTGATGGAGAGGGTAATTATGTTTTCACTGCAAAATTTACCTTATTTGTGGCTTTCAGGCCAAAACTAAGAAAGTAAGGACACAGCTGTGGATGGAGAGCTGTTCATATCCTCATTCTGTAGCATATCAAACTGAAGCAGATGAATTGCTCAAAGTTAGGCTACAGAGGGAAGCTAGAGATGTCACAACACCATTTTAAAAATACTAGGCTATTTATTAATTCTTAAAACTGCAACATACAAAGAGTAATCCCTGTTCTTTGCATGCCTGTGGGTGTGACTGGTTGCTGGATTTTTGGCTCAGCAGCTCTGGGGGGACTGCAGTTTGGGAGTGAGGTAAGAAGGGCATGTCCTTTTTGCAGACCTGGTACAATCAAGGTTATCAGCATGGACTTGCCAGAAAAATATCATACAAGTAGAGCAATTTAAATGGTCCTAATGCTCAAAAACTACTCAGTAGGACAGGAAGCTGCTACAAGGCAGGATTTCAGTGTTGGTCCAGTTTTTCATTAAGGGTTTAGGCCCATAACCTGAGGGCAAGGAAATGTTCAAGTGTAGGTTCTGTATCAGTCACGCTTTCCTAAATCACACTGTAGATGATTTCTTGTGTTCTTCGTGAAGCCAGCCGCTGTTTTCAGTAATCATTACATTTGCAAAAACTTCCTTGTTTCCTGTCTCTCGCAGCTGATGCTGAAGATCACGTTGAAAAAAGGGGAGGCCAGACTGTGGTTTATGATGAGAAGAAAGGCACAGTGTACAGTTATGCCTACTTCCACTTTGTTTTCTTCCTGGCTTCGCTCTACGTGATGATGACAGTAACTCATTGGTTCCAGTAAGTGTATTTCCTTAAAGCTGAGTAATTAATGTCTCTCTGCATTGAGAGAGGATATGTGAACAGGAAGTTCTGCTATTAGGGTGCCTTCTCTGCTTTTGTAGAAGCTTTAAGACACATCACAAGTCATTCCCGGGCATTCTTGAGCAAGATCTTTTTCTATAAAGGGCACTCGCCCTTGCTTCCTGTATGAGTTAACCTAGTTAATGTCTCTGACCTACTTGGAAAAGTAGAGGATACTGCAGTCTGAGATATGAATAGTATGTTTATTGCCTTTTTTTTTTTCTCTTTAACAGTTATGAAAGTGCTCAGATTGAAAAATTCTTCAGTGGAACCTGGTCCATCTTCTGGATTAAGATGGTCTCCTGTTGGGTTTGTGTCTGTCTGTACTTATGGACTCTTATTGCTCCACTCTGCTGCCCAACCAGAGAGTTCTCAGTGTGAACAGTCAAAAGGTCATTCTAAGTTTTCTAGTTTTCTTTTTTTTTTGTTTGTGTTTTTCTGGGTTTTTTTGGGTTTTTTTGAGTGTTTGTTTGGGTTTTTTGGTGTTTTTTTTCTTTGTTTCGTTTTGGGTTTCTTTTGGAATGAGGAATCCATAATGTACCATTTGTACAATTCATAATGTACCAGCTAGTATCTTTTCAGTCAGACTAAATGAATGATTGAAGACTTTTTTTACCTTTTTTGTTATCATGAACAAGTACTGCCTAAGGGAACAAATCTGTTCCGGAACTTTGTAATGCTCATGTGGTATGTAGGAAACACAGTTCTTGCGTGAACTGGAATAAGTGAAATGCTTTTCAAATAGCTGACAATCTTTCTCTGGCTTCATTGACAAGAAAAAAAAAAAATCATGGTGCAGATGTATCTTCTTTATTCCTGTAAATGTTGGGTATGTTCTAGCAAATATGCACCTTTTTATACTGTTTCATTAACTTAAGTCTTTTACAGTTTGCAGTGATGATTTGGAATGCTGTTTTGTGCAGCATATAATTCTTATAAGTAGTATGCAGATTTTTTTTTTTTCCAAAAACATATCTAAATACTTCAATAGAAGTAAGAGAATATATAAGAATTTGACTGCCAAAGCATCTACTAAAAATTGTTTTTGACTGCCAAAGCATCTACTAAAAATTGTTTATCTACGTATTAAATATATTAAGTTATTGTACACCTAGATTGAGAAAGGAATCTACCAGTGATAGTATTTATTCTATTATAACTTTAAAAGGCACCTGGATATTATATGCAATTTGGATCTAGTCCAGGTATTAACTGAAGGGGACACACAAATTCTCGTTTTGCCCAAATTTGCCTTGCCAGATCATTTAAAGGTTGAGTGTCTGCATGGGGATTTAATATGCGGTACATTCTTCGTTCACAATGTTTGCTGTTGAGAAAATGATATTACAGGAGCACTGTCAATTGCTGTTAAATTTAAAAGTGGGGTGCTCGCTTACTTTTCTACCCTGCTGTTTCAGCTTGTATCTAAAGATCTCCCAGGGTCTTCTGTTCTGTTTCCATGACTGATTTTATAACATTTTAAATGCATTTACAGTTGGAAAAGGACTATAGTGTGTCATCTTCCTTTTCTGCCTGTGTGTTGGTTGGAAAGTATTTTGTCTAACTGCTACATTTTTATACTCCTCTGTTGATATTAGTTTTGCTGTTGGGATGGGAGTTAGCCAACCAGTATTTTAACAGAGACAAAACTTCCTTTGGAGAACTCCTATTCCAAGCAGCAGAATGGAGTAAGCAGTCATAAAAACAAAACCAAGAGACAAAAATATAACAAGGAGCTGCCTTAGTACAAGTGACTTGACAATATTAAACCCTACCTTGTCACCTTTTTTGCTCTAAGCAGATGATTTGGTGGTAGAACAACAGCTCAAATGCCCTAACTGCTGAAAAAGGTTGAACTCACATAGTTATCTACATTCTGGTTGGATGAATTTATGACTTACAGTAGTCCCAAAGATTCTGTCTTCTGTCCCTCTACACATATATATACACACACACATACAATATGAAGTATGCAGGATATAAACAAAATCAACCAATTCAGCAGTTTCTCTTGTTTTTAAATATGACTGAGCCTTAAATCTTCACCCAATGCTTTCTGCAAAACAAAGAAAAGCACAACATAGGGGCCTATGAGGTGGCAAAAAGATTTGCATGCCTTAGTTGTTCTGTTGCAATAACTGATGCCTAATGTACACGTGGTGAGTAATCTTAATATAATGGATCTCAGTTCTGCTTTTGTTTTCATTACCATTTTTAGCTGCCTTGTTGCTATGGTATCCCAGGTCTTCTGTCCTGCTTGGAACTTTTAGGGGTGCGATTTTCCCCACCCTGTGCACTATTACCTGAAACAAAATCTACAGGTCTGCAGTCCTGTATACTTACACCACCTACTCCTGTGATTAGAGTCTCAAAATACATCTCTCAAGAGATCTAAGGGAAGGATTTTGTCCAGCAGTGACTGTCTCAGTGCTCTTCTCCTTGTTTGCGCCAATAGTTAAAAAAAAGCAGTTGAATCTTGGCTTTGACATTAGTCAGAAAAGCAACAAAAGCTCTGGAGAGGGAGGCAGGTTTTTCTCTTTCCCTTTGCCTTTACTGGGAGATTCTGATCTTGCCAAGAGCTCTGCTAGCATGGAGACCTGTCAGTACATCTCTGCCTGCATTTGGAGTCTTGCTATAGACATCATTCTGCAGCAGAAAAAGCCCTTTGTTAATGCATTTTCAATCTAGAAGCATTTATCTGTGCCATGTCTAAGATAAGAGCTTATGGGCTGCGCAATGACGACTAACAGTTGTCCCACCTACCTCATAGCAGCTATTCTGATAAACAGTCTTGATCCAGTGCTAGAGTTGTGTGCTGCAACTGAGATAGTCCAGGCTCATCTTCCTCCTGCCTTGGCTGGTCCCTAGAGGCTGGCAGGGATTTTCTTC
>VXAY01003315.1:45431-99002 GCA_013399855.1 Oxyruncus cristatus
CCCCCCAAATTAGCCATGTTTTTTTATAATGGAAAAATAAGGGCAAGGAGCTTTACAGAAGAAGGCATACACTATGTCAAGTTATAAGGCAGGGAATGTTAAGTGTTCTCTGATTCTGATAGCAGGCATCCCAGTCACCAGTATGGATCTTAATACATATCTTGGCCAATGGATGTTCTTAATTGTTCATGAAAACGCTTATTTTATGTAGTACCTACACATAAGGACTTTCTGCACCTTCTTGTGCTCTTTTTTCTATAGTTTGTCTTTAAAAAGATAGGTTTTGCACAGAGGAAACAAGGCTGTAAAAAGAAAGTCCACAGTGAGTGGAGTCCGTTCTTACACAGCACTCACCTCACTGAACTTCTTCCTCCTCCTTACCGTCTACCAACTATTAACCTTAAGCATCTCGATCTGCAGGTATACGTAGGGTGGGAATGGGGCAATGTCTGATTACACAGTTTTGTCTGCTAATGAGCAAATGCTGAGAGAAAAAAAAACCCAAAATAATTTTGAGGGCCTGTGTGTCCATGTTGTTGCCCCAGATCCAGCAATGGACTTCCAGGCCTTTCTAAGTAATGGGTAACTAGTGCACCTGGGTGTGCAAAGCCTCTAGTTCCTCATTGAGGCAAGACTTCCTGCTGGCCAGGCAAATGTTACAGCCGTAGTGTTTGCTGTAAAATCTGTACTGTGAACTTCCATGTGCAACTACTTAATAAAATCCTCAGCTCGGGTCAAGGATTCAAATGCCCAGTCCCTATATTCCAAACAGTTCATGCAAATGAAATTTTTAAAAAAACCTTTTCAAGAAGTGCCTTCATACCTACTGCTGTGATAGCTAATAATTCACATGGCACTGAAACTGGAAAAGCTGGACTGAGCCTGTGACTGGTGATGCTGCCTTGTACATTACACCAGTGTGTACAAGGCACAATCAGACCCATGGTGCATATGGAAGACCAAATAATCTGTGCTTGACAAACCTTTGGGGATAAGACTGCTTCAGGTATTACTGTGCAGTGGAAAAGTAAATGGGAAAACTCACAAGTAGCCTGATGCTTTTGTAAATAAAGAAGAAATTTTTGCTTACATTTACATTTAAACTGTAAACAGTTAACTTTCTCTCCCCATACCTGAAAGTGCAGGTGACTGCTCTGCTTGAGGCGTCTATCCTGCACAGTGTCTATCCTGCCTTGTGCCAAAATTATTCTGTGAATTTGATCCCAGACATAACTGGTGTAGCATTTCTGGCTCCTAGCGGTTTTGGGCTCTGTGAAGAGAGGAAACTTACAAAGACAGGAAGACTAGAGAACACAATCCTGTACTAAGTTTCCTCTAGTTAAATTTTGACTAATGCTATCATTGGAGGAACAGACTGTGTTGGCAGTTGTTCTCTAGGAAGGTGAAACAATTTTACTGGCATTCTTCTACTTTTTCAAATTTGCCATCATAAAGGTTTTTGAGATCTCACTGTTGCAGCATCATCTGGGACTGGAACAATTTTAGTTTTTCTCATGAAGGCAATGAAGAGCCACAACCATGACTGGTTCCTTTTTTGTGTAAAATCAGTGAGGCAGTCTCAGAGAGCAGGTCTCTAAATCCAAGTAGCTGAGACAAAAAAACCTCATCAGGGGACTACGGAAAGAAGATGGTTATGCTTGCTTGCTGTTTGCCACCTAGTTCCTCAAAGTGGGCAGGCAGCCCTTGTAGCTGGATGCCAAGTAAGGAACTCCACTGCAGTTACACATCGAAGGTGTTATATGTTTGTGATACTCTTAGCTTTATGCTTCAGGCACTTACATGAAGTTCAAACAGCTTGCACATGCCCAACAAATTTGGTAGATCCTGGCTGGGTTGGGCCACTTTCCTCTGAAATGCATAATGCTGTGTTGCTAATGTATGCATAGTCCAGAGAGAGGGTTTGCCCCCTTGCAGCATCACGAACACTGCATGTCTATTTATTTATTTATTTTCTGGTTTAGCACTTTTTGACAAATCTATAAGCGCTTTGGTATTATAAGCTGTGCGTGTGTAACTGCTTCGTCAGCCACTGGTGCAGCCACTTCTGGGCTAGAACTTCGCTATTAAAGAAGTAACCATTGCACTTACAAAAAAGCTGGTTCTCTGTTTTAGATTGATGCATTAGGAAAATTGTTATACTCAAAATAGTGCTGCTGTACTTTGGCTAGCAGCCCACAGTATTGCGGGCACCTGAACAGATTGGCAACAAAATAATTACCTGCTTTTAAAACATGCTATAAATATTTTATAAACTATAAACTGTTAGGCTTTTCTCCTAAGTAAGTTGATGAAGCAAAATACCACAAGACTGTACCTATGTGGCTAGATAAATTGAGATTATTTGCAGCTAAAATTTTGCTCTCGTTTTTCCTTCTGGGCTTTAGAAGCAATGTCTTTTGCTTGCAGGCTGTATCTTCTCATTTTATTTGCCTTTTCTCCTTGGATTTATTTTTTAAAGGCATTGCAAACCTGTTTCAGTTCCAGACAACCTGCTGCCTGTCAAATGGGATGTCGTTGGTGCTAGAAACTAGCGAAGACCTCTTTGCCAGGTCTTACTGATCCTTTCCTTTTCATAGCAGGACAACCTGCAGCATTGAAGGAAAGTCAATGATCATAGTTTATTATATGGATCAGTTTTCCTATGTGAAAACTGCTTTGTTTTCTGAAGTGGCCTACAAGTTCTTGTCAGAGGGAAACACATAATCAGTGCCAGGACATTTTACTTGTGTCTTCAGTTTTGTAAACAGTAGTTAGAATTCAATGTTTCACATGACTGTACAAGGGAGTACCAGGGGTCAAGTGCTTAGAAAGCTTTGGCTTTTTGTACTCATAACAAGATTCGTAGCTTGGGAACTGGTATGTCTCTGCATTTTCAACATCCTGATGGCAGAATGCCCAAGTGCTCTGCAATGGGGATGCAGACACACTGTAGGGTTTGAAATAGAAACTTTGAGAGACTGGCATGATGACTGCTTTCTAGTGCCCAGAGAAACTCTGTAGGTTTAAATCTTAAATCCCGTTTTGTTGTGGTTTTTTTATCAAACCTGGATTTGATTAATTCCACACCTGTTCAGTAATGCTGTTTTTAAAAAGTTGGAATGTATTTCAGATACAAGCCACATTGACTTCTCTCCCTGTTTACCAGTCTCCAATAATTGCCAGTGTGTAGAATGCAGCCGTTTGCACAGACTTCTTTGGAGCCATAGTCATCAGCTTTGAAACCACTCCAGCAGCCTAAAGCTTCCAGGGCTTTTGCTCAACAGAGCTGCAGGATGCAGCACTGCAGCCGTGGTTTTGCCAAGGAAGCCTCAGTGCAAAGCCAAGAAGAAAGTGCGAAGCCAAGAATTTTGGAAAGGTGTGGGGAAATACTGAATTGTTGGTCATACTGTAGCTTTGGTTTTCCTCCATCGATTCAAGTCTGGGTGCTTAGGTGTCATTTGACATCCATGCACACTGAAAGTTGGAAGAATTAACTTCCAGAGAAAATCATTCCACTTGTAACATACAAGCTGAGAAAAGATTTGGTAGGAATTTATGGTTTCCCTGCCTGCTTTTTGTTCACCACCAGTGCGTGGTGTTCAGTCTCATATATGCCATGTTCAAGAACTGGATGCAAAATAGTCAAAATATGAATACATTTTCTTAATGGTGAGGGGATTTTAATTAGTCTTTTTCAAGATTCTTGATATCTCAAGGGAACTTTTGGCATGTATGTGTGGTTTTATTTTATTAAGCTGTAGCTCAGTGAAGTGGAGGTTTGCTTGTTTAATTATTTTTTGCTAGTGTTGTGATCTGTAGCAACTGTAACAGTTTGACTTTTATGGATTGGTAAAGATTTCAGAATTGTAATATCTTCATTGTAAAATAGTTAACAGCTTTGCCTTCATAAAGCATGTTAATGGTTTTTATGGACACTTCCTTTTGTATACTGAGTGAATGTATTGTTATAGATTAATGGACCAATAAAATTTTTCTTACATTTGAAATTAATTGTTGTGGTACATGTAAGTTGAAAAGTCAATTCAGTCTAGGAGAAACTTAAAAAGTATCTAAATATATGAGCTAAGTAGTTACTGAGCCAGTAAAAGTAAATTGGTTGATCTTTTTGGTCACTGAATTTGGATGTTGTTGGACTATTACAAGGCTTCACTGTCCATGTTACTTTCCTGTTTCTCCAGAGTGTGATATTGGACAATGACAGATGCATAGATTTGTCTGTGACATCTGTTCTGTACAATCCAGCTCCTTCAGATGTGTCAGATACTTTGACAGTGCAAACAAAATACCTTCAAGGCTGGTGTAGCACTGAAGCCTGTGCATTTGAAACACAGCTGTCTGATTTTTTTTTTTTTTTTCCTTTTTTTGGTACTTGCCCAGATGGTAGAGTGGGCAGCCGCTGAATTTGACACGCCTAGATCCTCACCAGGGAAAATGCTTTGTCTCCACGGATGCTGGTTTCTTACCTCTCGCCATCCATGTCCTGTTTCAGCATGTGCCCGCTGCAACCTGCTTGCTGGTACTGGTGGCACCCATTCCAGAGGCTTGAACAGACCCACACCAGGACACAGTTCCCCGTGCTGACCAAGCTTCCAAGGGTCCAGTGGTGCTGCTATTCTCTGTGCAGGTCTGGTGCATGAGAGAGTTTTGGTGCCCTGTAGCTGGGAAGCGTGCATTTTGACCTGGGTGCAAAGCAGAGAGGGATTCTTGAGTGGTGCCAAAGGGTTGTGGGAGCCAACTGTCTTTGCTTGGCAGCCTCTCATCAGTCTGCCCACCTCTGCCCTCACCCAACTCCACAGCATCCTGGCAGGATGTTCCGTTCTTGGGATTCAAAACAGGAGGTGGTCTTCAGGCAGCAGAAACACTTGAAGTGTGTTTGCCATTGTGTTTGCAGCACACAGGAAAGAGTTAACCTTTGTTGAGATGTTAGACCCTGGTGCAGGAGCTACAGGACTCTGAGCTCCAGAGTAGTAACAGCTGCCGCTTCAGCTGCGCACAGCCCGGCTTCGCAGCCGCTGGGAGCAAGAGAGAGCTGTATGTTCAAAGATGTGGGATTGCAGTGTCTTCACTTGCCAGAGGCCACACATGGAGCTATGTCTGCATTAGACAGTAGTCCAGAAGGGGGTCGTGGTGCTAGAGAAGCTTGTTTAAACTCTTTTACACGAGAACCGCAGAATCCCTGATGTGAATGTGATGGGTAGAAGGTTTCCCAAGCCCAGACTTTGATCTTCTTGAAGCAAACGTTTGTCTGTGACAGCTGGACTTCACTCTTTCTGAGCTTGCAAGCTGCCCAGCTCTTGGTGTGTCAATACAACAGACATCGTGAGCTCTGGCATCCCACTGTAAGGTCCCAACAGCACCTTCTGAAACAAAGGAAAAGTTGTGGCTATCTGAACTGTGATTTGTTTCTGTGGCTGACAGTAGAGCAAGCCAGTATGTTTTCTGTTAGGGAGGTAAGAAGCTCACAGCTTCACTCAGTTACCTTTGACAATAGCTCAAGAGCCAGAGCCTGTATCTCACCTTCCATCTGCCAGTGGCCAGTGGCCATGGCATAGAAGAGAAATTGGTAAGCTCCACTGTCATAAGCCAACTGGTATGGCAGAGGCCCAGGATGGTCCCTCTCAGCCGCTGTAGCAGGACGAGAGGCTCCAGCTGAAGATGGGAGGGCTGAGCAGAGGTTTGGAGGCTGGGGAGGATTCAAAGGCCTACTGCAGTCATGCTTTTGGAGCTAGCGTGTGCTGCATGTGCTGAAGATGGGTCAGGGTGGGCTAGGCCTGTTGCATCCACTGTGAGGAGATCACTTGTGCAAAATGTGTGCACTGCAGGCCCCACGTTTTTTGCACCAGTGTGTGTGTGAGCATAGTACAAGGGACTGCCTTCTGCCCAGGTTGTGGCCAGACCGTTCAGAGAGGAATTCTGCCTGGAGAAGGGGCTCCATCAGTGAAATGCAAATGTATGACAAGGAAGACATAAATTTGCTGTACAGTGTTCTTCTTCATAAAATGAACAATACTGCATCTAGAGCCCATGTTCAGCTAGAAAAATACTTTTTTTTCCTCATCTTTTAAACGTAATTTAACAATGCCCTCTCTGTAGTTCCAAAGTAAGTAGCCTCTCAGTCCTCTGAAAACCTGATGAGTGAAGTTGGATTTAGTGAAGCTGTGAAGTCAAGGGCAAAGGAGGACTGAAACTGGAGGACCTTTCCCCATGAAGCACTGAGCCGGAGGAACGCTCCTGCATCATGCTCTTTGCTATGGGGCTCTGGGATCCCTCATGGGACCGGTCTCAGGGCCACCCTGCTTCCAGAAACATTGGCTATGGTGGACAAGCCCACAGAGAAAAGTCTGCCAGTAATCAAAGCCTTTGATAGCTCGTAATATCCTTAAGGGTATATTTAGTGTACTGAAAACGGGAAACTTATTTTTTTGTTTTGATACTTTCACCTGATAATTTAACTCAGCCTTTCAGCTGTATCCTTGGGCTGGGAAAGAGCTATGGCTGTTTATTTTCTCAGAGCTGCTTCTGATTCCCTTTTTATTTCCTCCTTCCTCCTCCCTCCAGGCTGAAGTGCTGTTTCCCAGTGTCCCTTTTAAAGTAACTATCCTATAAGCTACGATATCCTTCTACTCAGCAGTCCTTGGAGCTTGCTCTCCCTTCGTTTCCTAGCTCCATTTTGAAAAAGAATTGTAGTAGAAATGCACACTCTATCCTTTCTGCACTTCAAATTACAGACTGCACTGTGATACAATTCCAGTCCTTTTCTAATGGTTACTAATGCTTAATGTAGTGTTTTGGGGTTTTAACTTGGTAACTTATTTTCATAAAATTGCAGTACCTGCTAATAGAGCTCTGCTCTGAATGGCGACAGCAGGTCAAAGCCTGGCTTTGTTTATTGGAAAGGATTATTTTCTCTGTCTAGGTTATTCTGCATTTATCTCCATAGTCTTTTTCTTTTGTTTCAGTCACGTGCAAGCCATAAGATGTGACTACATTGCCCTGCAGTCAGCTTTTTTGCTTTTACTGGATGTAAAAGCAAAGTAGCGTTGCTCATAGTTTCTGGGAGTGGGAGGGCTGGGAGGCCTAAGAGAGCTCTTAGAAGAGGTCTGACAAAGGTAATGGTGTCTCCAAAGGTGTTATTAAACTGTCCTAAAGGAGATACTATCCTAAAGGAGATACTATCTCCTTTAGATAGGTAACTGTCCTAAAGGAAATACGCTATTCCTAGCAGGACTGGAAAGTTACTAAGAAGGCCTTGGCTTGGCTGGACAGCTCTGAACCACTTCATGCCCAGATGCAACTTGTCGTTTCTAACACAGCCAAGGTAGACAAAATCTCACTTTCTGGCCCACTGTGTTTAATACTGAATCCAAAAAGGGAATATATTCAAACTTTTCCTGAGAATGTTTTAGGCAAGTGTCACTCCATTTACATGCTGCTCCCTAGATTTTAGGGCAAATTTGAAAACAAGTGAAGCCCAGGTCTATTTTGTCTCCTTTTTATTTTCACTTTCATACAAAAAAAAAGTCTGACATAGTCACATCAATGAGAACAAAGCTGCGGTGTGCACTCTGACAACAACGATCATATAAGGATTTAAAATATATTGTTTTACTGTTTGCAATAGCAATGTTAGTTTGCTTTTACTTCTTAAATATCCCCAACACCAAATTGCTGCGCTTGAAATTCTTGAAAGTCCTCTGGGATGGTGTCTGAAAACAGGAAAATATGCAGAAGTTTAGTCTCTTCTGACAAAATTAAGGAGCAGTTAAATTAATGATTAAGCCACCTCCTCTTTTTTTTAGGTAACATGCTTCTCTTTTGTTTACATCTCAAGAATAAACAGGGAATGTTTTCAGTTCTAGCTGTACACCACCAAAAATCACAGAAGGGCTAACAAGGCAGTGAGTGCTATAGTGCCAGCCCACAACCGAGTATTATCAATCTTCAAATTACATTTCCCTGAAAAGTTTGTGGCTTGCACTCTTGAACTTTTATTAATAAACACTGACCAGAAAGGCAAAAGAAGTGGTGGTCTTGCTCTGCACACCAGATACATTTGCAGTGGCAGCATTTCTATTTCTCATGTATGCCAGTTCAACTTCCCTGTGATGATTTCCCATGCCACAAGAAGGAACAAAAAACATTAACCTCAGGACAAATAGCAACTGGCAAAAAGACCTGAGACTTGGTGATAGGAGCTGGACCAATGTCAACAGAGTAGTTTCAGTTCTGTTTGAAGTGTTGTTTGAAGTCTGCCATTGCCAGGTCCCAGAACATTTTATCTGGAGAGCCACAGAGCTAACTGTAGAGCTAAAGCTGCAGCCAACAATGGAGCCACAGCAGTGAAACTCAACTGCAGGACATTGGCTTTAATCTGATTATTTCCACCCTGATGCAGGACAGGTAATTCTAAACATGAAAAAGGATGTAACTGTATAAACACATGGAGTATGTAGAAAAAAAAAAGGGTAAGTCCTTTGTTTTTTTGTTGAGCACTTTTTTTAAGACTTGAAAATAATTTCAAGCCTTTCCTGCAAATGTAGGAACTTGTCTGAAATGAGATCAGATATACTTGGGGACTTCAGAGACTTTTAGACTGGGTTTCGTTAACTTCTGTCGCTCCTGCAGCAAAGCCAGCTGCCTGCTTACTGCCAGGTAAGCATGACTCAGTGGCAGCTTTGGAAAACTACATATTGTTTAAGATGTATATCAAGTCATTTTTAATTGTAAACACTGCTGTCTAGAAGTTCCCCTGTTTAAACGTGACCTCCAAGTGCCAGCCTAGTGTACTGGATGTCCAAGAACCAGAGTCCCTCAGCAGAACATGCTGCAGAGTGGCCATGCAGCCCCCTACAGGACCTGGACTGGGCTTCTTGGATCCACAGAAAGCAGACAAGGAAACTATTCCATCTTGGCTGGTAAAATGTTTTCTAAAGGCTGGGTAGGGATTGATGCTGAGAGGGGCAGGGGCAGTCCCTCCAAAGCCCCTTCAATCTAGGTGAACTGCTGCCAGGGCAGACTGCTGACATGCTGCCTGACATGATCAGCTTCTGTGTGGAGTGATCAAGCTTTGAGATATCTTACATAGTGGGAGATCAGAGCTAAGCTGCAAGGCTCTTGCCCTGAGAGAAGCAAGGCAGCACTCTCCCAGAGTCAGAAGGATTCCTCCATGGGAGGAAAGGCAGCTTGTGATCTTCCCCTCACACACACAGGAGCAACCAGCAAGTACATGAGTGACACTGATGCTTGGTGATTAAGCCCACTGGCCCTCCAGGTGTATTTCACCCTGTATTCAAGGCTCAAGGCATCCTACATACATGATGGCCTCAGGTATTTATTGTGTGCCTGCAGCTCTCACGGTCAGTTGGCTTTAAATAATGTTCCTAATTCTCTGATGACAGCTACACTACTCAGTTGGCACAATCTCTGCAGCTCTGGGAGAAGCAGCTCTGAGGCATTAGTTCCCATCTGGCGGGGCTGCAGTGTACTGCTGGTGTCAGGGGAGGTGTTTCACAGCTGTGAATAGCTTATAAATGAAAGGCAAAGGAAAGGATCAAAATGGCTTATTCCAACAGCCACACTACCAGTTCTTCATGGTCACTTGCTAGTTGTGAGCTAAAAGGAAATAAAAGCCATATTACCATTGCAGCGATATTTCAGGTTAGACCAAATAATGTTTTCCTGAGAGAAGCAGAAAACTCCAAGCCGTCCTCCACGCATTGTGGTGTCTATAGTTACACCAGAGTCTGCCACGAGGTCAGAGCCTTCATAAAATCTCGCCCTTGAAGAAAGCAAACAGAAGATCTATTAGGTCTTTTCTACAGCTGCAACATTCCTGAAAGTAATGTTGTTATCCATGGAGATTCTAGCCTTGGACATGCTATCCCTCCCATCTAGCCCAGGGGAGAAAATGCAGTTAAGCTAGCTTCTCTGTAGGCTGGAAACAGAAGCAATGCTGCATGGTGGCAAGAGCCAGGCAGGAGGGGTGTTTTGGGGAGTTTCTACACATCTTACAAAAGCCTTGGAATGTTTAGTCAACCAGGCTGAGAGCTCTTGGAATTCTCCACAGTCAATAATAATAGGAGAAAGAGAGAACCAGACTAGGCTGGTTGAAGAACGCCAGATGGATATTGTCTCACAGTTTGAAGCTGAACTTTTTTCCTTTTTATTTTTTTAATAGGCAAGGTTTGAAACAAACCATTGAGAACCCTAAACTTGTCTGTGAGATTTCTTCAAAAATGTGACTGATTAATTCTAGGAACAGTTTTGCCGATCTAGCATCCTCTTGTTAGAAACCCATCAGCAAATTCCCAAATAAGCTGTGTGAAAGCTGATTACCCTGCCAGCTCGCCAGCACATGCCCTGTATTTGAGGGCTGGAGCCAGCTGAGCTGTTGCAGCACTGTCCACAAAAAGTCTCTGGCTAAATTTACTAAGTAAATGACTCAGAAGATGATGAGCCTGGAAGGCCCTATTGTGGATGAGGATACTGCTGATGAGACATGCAAGAAAGTAGCACATGGTGAAGGGAAAGAAAGTTCCTGTGTCTTTTAATAAAATAAGAAAAAAAACCCCAATTGTGTTTATGTTCCTGAGTTTATTTCCTGATTTGCTGAGGCAGTTCAAAAGTATCTACAATAAATAGAAATTGTTGTCTTTGCAATTTCCATGGGAGAGGCTGGCTGAAGTGATTTTTTCCTAGGTTTCCTTGAAGCCTCAGAAAACCTTTTCTAGACACGTAATGTTCTGTGGCATCTGGCCTAACCAGACCACAGCAAGATGTGGACAGAGAACTGGCAGAGGTTCCATTTGGGCTTGGCTGCCTTTGGTTTTTGAAGGATTCTATTACACTGACTTTGCTACCTTTCCCAGTTGCAGGAGGCATTACTTAAGCTGGCTGGAGAGACTGCAACCATAGGAGATGTTTGCTTCTGAAGCAGCTTGACAAACTGCTTGCTCTAAACAAAACTTGCCCAAGATCTATTCACTACTGCCCTGTGGCTGGGATACAAAAATAGTTTAAATGTCCTTAATCCATTTTGCCATAGAAGTCAAACATACTCACTACAATTACCACTGAAGATGATGCTCTGCACCAGAAAGGTGGAGTAATTATACCATCAAGTTACTGCATCTCAACTGCAGGGTGGTGATTTTTTTGAAAAACAACTGACTTCTCTGTATTTGTTTTCTGTTATAAGGTTGTAAAGCCTGAGCTGCTAATGCCAGAGCAGTTAATTTTTTGCATTTTAACAGCACCCTTGATCTTCAAGTATAATTCCTGCTCATTTCTCTGCTGGATAAGAATAGATAACATGCATTACAGAGCTTTGACAAACTTTCTGACTATATGCTGAGTAATCTCAAGTCTATCACATCAGGATAATTACTCATCTTAGTTAGGCTCACAACCTTTGAATGACAACTTTTATTAATTCTTTTATCCTAGAATACATAAAGGCTGTTATAAGGCTTCATTAATGTAAAGCCCAGACATGATCTAAACTCTCAGATTATAATCCAAATCAGGTATTGAGACACAACAGTTCAGGCAGACATGTATCTGTACTCTTACTTATCCTTTTCTCCCTTACCTGATATAACCAATCTGGGGTCTGTGCTGCAAGAACCAGCGATAGGAGACTTTGTCTTTCCACCCTACATTTCGAGGATCCTTCCACAGCAGCCTGACCTGATCACTGGTGTCCCCCGTGTGCCAGAGGGAGTTGCGGAGGTGCTCACCAGGTCCTGTCTTGGATTTCACAGCCTGCAGAAATACAATTTTCCAATTATGACCATAGAGAACTGTCACTTTCAGGAGCTGTTTTTTTGTAGTGGGGAGCAGGTCTGTACCCTCCCTACTGCTCACAGGCCACTAACTTCTGTTGTGTAACTGCACCCAATGCCTGCATGGAAAAGCAACTGGATACCTGGACCAAGAAGAAGGAGGCAATCTGACCAGTTACAGTCAGAGCACAGTCCCTGCAGAAAATAAATGCTCCAGTTGATAAGAAAGAAAAGATGAAGTTCCTTAAAAAACAGTGCTATTAAAAGGGCTGTGTAGCAGCTGCCTGACATTTTGACAGAAGTTGCAAATAGAGAACTGCAGTCGAGCAGCACGGCTGACATGCAGTGGCTTGGCCCATGCACAGCATGATGGCTTCACCCATGGCCAACACATGGCAGGACAGCACAGCCAGGCTGCAGCCACAGCCAGTACCTTTAGCTGAATGCCGGGCTCTGCAACAGCTCTGAAGGGAGTTGCTTGCCAGTACGTCTGCTCTGTCTGTTTCCACATCACCACATAAAAGCTAGAGCTGTCTTGATATCCAAAGATAAAGCCAGCATAGTCGTCATCTGTCACCGTGTTCACGTGAAAAGTGCCCTCAAAGTCAACACCATTAAAAGCTGTGTAACCTGAGGATACACACAGGTTAAAAACAATTCTGCAGAATACATACTCATATGCTACATGTTTTCTGCTGTAAAACTTGCATCTCAGAAGAGGGTACATACCAACAGCAAGGCCAGGATCACTGTTCATAGTCTGCACAATTTCCATGCCCTGTACGAGTAAATTCAGGGTGGTTAGCATGCATGGCAAACTGGGTTGGCTAAGCCTGGCAGCCTTTCCTGGTCTCCCTCTAGCACCCTCTCTATCAGTCTCCTCTGTTTGCTCACAACGTATCTGTAACACTTGTAGTTCTGAATTGAAATGGGAACTACAATCAAAATACTAGTGTTGCAGTTGCTTGCGTGACCTGCCTGCATCAGGAAAGATTTGTATTTTCCCACTGCAGAATTGGCCATATTAGTTTTCTGATACTTTCTTTCCCTCCCACAATCTTCTGGAAATCACTGAAACTGGCCAAAATTGGGGGGCAGGGAGAGAAGGTTGTGGGAGGAAGAGAGCTTTGCCTGGGCTTAGCTCATACAGTTTGAACACAGAGTTCAGGATTAAACTGACTGCCAGGACTGGTGTAAGGAAGATGTATACATCCCAGCTGGCTTGGCAGAGACTTTGGCAATGGGAATAAATTGCATTTTTCCTGTGACTCAGAACACGCTGACCTCCTGAAAGCTAAGATTTTTTAGTGTAAATAGCAGTTACTGGGCTCCATCTAGGAGTACTGGAGTACTGCATCAGCTGGGGTCCACAGCACAGGTAGGACATCAACCTCTTGGAGCAAGTCCATAGCAGGACCACCAAGCTGATTAGGGGGATGGAGTACCTCCCCTATGAGGAAGGCTCAGAAAACGGGGTTTGTTCAGTCTGTAAAAGCAAAAGCTTTGGGGTGACCTAATAGCAGCCTTTTAGTACCTGAAGGGAGCCTACAAGAAAGATGAAGAGGGACTTTTTACAAGAGCATGTAAGGACAAGAGGCAATGGCTTCAAACTGAAAGAGAGCAGGTTCAAATTAGATGTTAGGAAAGGTTTTTTTACTGTGAGAGTGATGAGGCACTGGAACAGGTTGCTCAGAGAAGCTGTGGATGCCCCATCCCTGGAAGTGTTTAGGGTCAAGTTGGTTGGGGCTCTGAGCAACTTGGTCTAGTTGAAGGTGTCCCTGCCTATGGCAAGGACGTTGGAACTAGATGATCTTCAAGGTCTCCTTCCAACCCAAACCACTCTATAATTCTGTGACATGCTCTGCTACTTAGAAGGTCAGACTTTTAAATTCTGGGAACTATTGTTAGCTTCAGAAATATTTTAATAGAGTGACACAAAAGTCTAATGTCTGCCTTCTGGCAGCAATGAAATCCACCCGGAATAAGTTGGCCAGTATGTAATTTTAGATTATTAAGAGCATCAAACTATTTATTATTATTTTAGATTATTAGCAGCATCAAGCTTCAAGCTATCATATGCTAAAAGACTTTATTTTTTATTTTATTATTACTGCTGAAAACAGTCTACCAACCAACAGCTTCCACTTCTGATGTTTGCCAGAGGTCCAGCAACTACAGAGCCAGTTTTACTGTGGTTTTCAAATGATCTTTTTCAGATGGGTAAGAAAGACCAAGTGTATTTTTACCTGGTTCAGAACCACCCAGTTGGGATCAATCTGTGCATCCCCCTCTGGGTCCAACACCACGGTCTGATAGGCTCTGAAGTCTGTCAAGGTGATCTCTGCATTCTCAGGGCACACATCAATCCGATCAATCACTGTATCCTGGTCAAAATCAGACTCGCAGACATCTCCAACTCCATCACCTGAATGCATCAGAGAAGTGAAAGCAGATTTATGGTGCAGGCAAGTAGTCACACCTGGCCCAGCCACTGGATCAGGGAGTCCAGGAAGCAAGTGGAGTGTCAGCCATTCTGGCTGCAGTGCCTGAGAAAGGGACCTGAGGACCTCTGCTTTGGCTGAAGGGCCCCTGTGTGTGGGGTTCCTCCTGGCATGAGTGTATGCACACACAGAGACTGTGTTGGATCTTGTTACACACATCTAATGCCTGGAGATGAATGCGGTACCTAAGAACTGAAATGGCTCCTGAAGGCCAATCTTACCGTTATCATCTTCCTGCCCTGGGTTGGGAACCAGCCTGCAGTTGTCAGGGCCCGGGGGCAAGAGGTCAGGAATACCATCGTTGTCATCATCCTCATCACATTCGTCACCCAACCCATCCTTATCTGTGTCCAGCTGGGAGCTGTTAATAACGGTAGGGCAATTGTCTGTGCTGTCCTGGTGCCCATCACCATCGCTGCAAGCAGAGAAGCAAAGAGAAATGGCATACCAGCATCAGCTCCTGCCTCTGCACAGGAAACAGCACAGACACATGAGCAGGAACCATACCAGTGACACCCCTGGAGCTGGAAGCAGACCAGTGGGGCAATACAAGCTGTTGTTGCTCAGGTGGCTGAACTGCAAGGAGGCCATGAACCAAGAGGGACTGTATGATAAGGTGGCAGGAAGACAAAGACTAAGCCCAGAGCTATAGAAATACTCAGATAAGGAAAAGAAAAAGAAGCCTAACATGGTGTGGGAAACATACCAGAGCCCAAGATCTCAAACAATCTCCAGTCCTAAAGGCATGTAAGGCGCATCCAACAAGTGCAGTGTCACCAATTAAAAGGCACCCAGGAGAATGAGCTGAACACCTGGTGTCCCTTGTCCCATGTGCGTGCTGTACACGTCTGTCCTGGTGCTCATGAATATGCAGGTTGGGTGTGAATGAAATTTTACGGGGGACTACATGAGCACCTGAAATCAGAATTGTTTCAAAACAAGCACTGCTCTCACACTCCTGCATATTATGATTTTCATGGTGAAGGTGAGCTTCCTGCAACTCCTGTCGCAGAGAGTAGCACCCACCAATGGCTCTGGGGTGAAACAACTGTCTGTGGCTGGTGAAAATCTGTGCTAGCACAGGATTTATCATTTCCCTTGTCTCTTGCTGTAAGTGAGGAGCACAGGGAAGGACTTACCACCCCTAAAGCTGGTTATGCAGAAACTGCTTCCATACAAGCGATGCAATTTATCATAGGATGTGCTCCTCTGAATGCACAGGGCATGTGAAAGCCATTGATAGGGTAACTCACAGAAGGCCTGTGTGAATGGGGATAAGGGTGAAGGGCTCCACAACTCTACTGCTACCAGGAAGCAAACCAACAAGGCTGATAAATCATAACACTGCTTTTGAAATAACATCTCTCTGGAATTAAATGCGGGCTAGTATGAGGAATTCCAGCTCTCCAGGAATCAGTGGCATCCTTAAGCTCAAGCCTCTTTCACTTCCCTGCTGCTGTTACAAGCCACAGTACAGCTTACCTGTCCTGATTGGTATCACAGGAATCTCCAACTAGGTCATTGTCAACATCTGACTGCAAAAGGAAACAAAGCGAGTTCCAGTATCAGCTGCCATCTACTAAAATGGCAGTATTAAGTCAAACCACAACCAAATCAAATGCCATAAAAATAAAAGCATGAGAAAACATTGGTTTTACAGAACATATTTTCTTGCCTGCATCATCCATCTAATGAAAAAGTCAGTTTTATTAAAGAAAAAAAGACAGTGAATAAACAGTGTTATACTTGATTGGCACAATTCTAGCCAGATTCTTCTACTACTGAAAATAAGTATCCCTCATTTCTAACAAAGGTTGATTTCTTAAGCAGTTTTAAAAATCTGCTATGTTTCTCTATAGTTTCCAACATTTTTCATTAGAATCAGAATTTCAAACATATGAAAAGTTCCAGTGACTTCTCACCTTGGAGCATTGGAAGTTTTGATAAATAAGGACACAGGGATTTTGTCCTAATTAAAGAAATATCAAGTGTAACTAAATCACACCCCTCTGTGGAGTCTGGCATTGGACTACATAGGACTAGAGCCCACATTTCAGAGCATGACAGTAGAAAATACAAGCAGGGCAGAGGTCCTAACAACATCCCAAGCTAGAAGAATACAACTGATGTCTCCCCTTTCTCATATCAGGGGAGTCTACAGCTCCATAAAACTTCCCTGAATACCTAGATATACTTTATTATTAAAATATAAACTCTATGGCTGCATGGGTTGTCTCATTCTTTGCATCTTTTTGGACCTCTCCCTGAAGAAGGATAATTTTTTCTTTCTGCCTGCTAACCTGGTTTGGGTTGCTGACTGTAGGGCAGCTGTCACAAGCATCACCAACACCATCATTATCCATGTCCTCCTGGTCTTCGTTGGGAATCCTCTGACAGTTATCCAAAAGGTTCTTAATACCTAGGGAAAAATGTATGTTAAAGACAATTCCTATAGCTGTTACTGGACAATATAAACATTAAGAACAGTAAAGACACTATTCCTTTTCAGTAACTACTGAATCTTGCAACGAAATTATAAGTCTACACTGCAAATCTTTTTTATGTGTGCATCCATTCATTTAATAGTAGTTAGAAACATCTCACTAAATAACAGCTTTCCACGCAATTACACACACTTCATTAATTACACAAAATTCATTCTATCCTGTTCCTGTATCACAGCTTACAGGATAGGACATTTCATTATTACATTTGAAGGGGTTTGATTTTTTCTCACTTCTTTCAAGCCTCCTACACCAATGAAAATAATACATTATGCAGCTCTTGGGCATCAGTGACTGGCAGCAGCTGGATGCTCTGGGACACATTTTTACCTTTAAGGAAACGCGGACTGACCAACAACCTCAACTGATACAAAAAACATGGCTTGGTTTATCTGTTACAATGTTCAGTACTTCCAATGCAGGCTAAAAGATACATATTAAGTAAACTAAAAGGATTCCAAACACAGCTTTCATCAATACTATGTGCTACAGCTAGTGACAGGAAAACTCCTAACTGCACACTCTGGGCAAGTTTGAATAACATCAGAGAAGCAAAAGTGAAAAATTACCAACCATCTCCATCCATGTCATCATCACAAGCATCTCCTTTCCCGTCACCATCTGTGTCCCTCTGGTCGTTATTCAGGATATTGCGGCAGTTGTCACAGGCATCTCCAAAGATATCTTGGTCACTGTTTCTCTGATTAACATTGGGAGCCAAGACACAGTTATCCTGCAAGAGACACAGAATCAGACATAAGCCAGGCCCTGAATATTTAATTCTTATTTTAGTGGATTTATATAATCCTTGTATTTATTTCTAGTTTCACAAAAAATTATTAGTGTGAGAAGTTTGAAATTTTATGTGAATATTAGCTCCAGATCAGACTACACTTGCTCCCTCAAAGCTTTGCTTTGAACCACTCTGGAAATCCTAAGCACAAACACCCAGTACTATAAGGCTTTACTTACAACTTTGACTTCTGATTTTCATTCTGGATACATCTATGATGAGGAACCTGTTTTGGTGCCCTGGCTTTCTAATATGATCCTTCTCAAAAGCTGCAGTTTGGAGTCCCTGACAAGGTTTGCAGACACTCTCTGTGAAAGGCCATTGCCCCCTTCTGGTACAGACTCAAACTAAAGCTGAAACACTTGGGAAAGCAGAACTTTTTGATGCAAAAAGGCACAAGTCTTTGTTTGGATTTTGATGGGGGTTTGCTTGTTTGTTTTGTTATTGACTTGCAAAGTCCATCAGGAGGCATACGGAGAAAACTTTATTTCAAAGTGATGTAAAATTTCTACCCCCACCTAGCACATCAACATCCTATTGCATGCACAGAGGATGAACAGAACTCAGCAACAATATAGAAGTTACTTGATTCTGAAGTTGCTGAACCTGCAAACAGATTTACAGATGAAGGAGGATTTAACATTTTTCCTTATACACATTAATAAAACCAGGTGATTTAAACTACCAGAATTGAGGGTGGGCCTCTGTGGCAAAACAGCCTGAGACAGACCTTCTGTGACTGTTAGTCTGCCCTAGCTCCACGTGGACATTTTTACTCTGAAAAAAGTGTTCTTGTTGTTTCCTCGGAAGTGCATTAAGCAGTAGCAGTGAAGGATCTTAATGTAGAACAACAGCTGGCTGGTAAGAATACAGGGTGAATACAAAAGAGATTTTACAATTTGAATTTATCCTGTGATCTATTCTGCAGTTGTGAACCCTCACAGAAACCTCTTCTACACTGAGAACATGATTCAAAGCTTTATCAGGTTATTGGCAAGACACCCATTAATTTATGCAGGGTTTGGATCCCTCATGAAACGTGTTGTTAGATCAACCTGCTTTTGAAAAGGAAAGATATTAGGCAAGTAATGTTCCTGAAGGCCATGCTATGGGAGAGTGTTTCAGAAGAACACGAGTTCTATACACAAAAAGCTCCAGAATTAAATGCTAAAAGATAATAATGGAGGATACACTGGTGGGATTTAAGGCTCGGTGTTTCAGGTTTTGTAAGAAGGAGCATTATATAAAAGAAAAAGAGAGGATTTAGGGAGTCACTGAAAGTGATGGGTATGGAACAAGCTCTGGCAAACAGTGTGTCAGATTTCAGAATCACTGCCCATTGCTGTAATGGGAAATCCTTCTGTTTGCACAGATCCCTGCATCCTCATCTATACACAGCACCTGCTCATTGGGAATGCCATCTCCATCTGCATCATCGTCACAGGCATCTCCAGTTCCATCACCATCAGCATCTTCTTGTCCAGAGTTTGGGACAAATCTGCAATTGTCCTAGACAAAAAAAGGAGACAAGGATGGTGTTCTGTGGGTAAACTGTGTGCCTTCATAATTTGGATGGCTTTTTTTCTATTATTGTTTTAAATAATTAATTCATCCAACAAAATAGAATCTATGCGGAAGAATTCAATAACTTGAAAAAAAGATCAATACATCTAGTCATGTTTCTTCCAGTCTTCCTCTTCGTCCCTTCATGCTCTGAATTCTTATAGGATTAAGAAAGAATTTCTTACCTTTCTGCAGTTTTCAGCAGTGCATGAGAGCTCTTCGTTAGGGTAGCCGTCAATGTCAACATCTTTTCCACAAACATAACCATCACCAGCCCAGCCAATGCCACACTATCAATAAAACACCATGGTAGTACTATCAAAAGGTTAATGAGTCACTGTAGAAATATTCAAGAGGGGAACTCCACACCCATCTTGAAAACACTAGCATACAGAAATCATGGCCAGGCACTGAAGTACAATGAGCTACAATGCAGCATCTCTCAGTGTGGAAAGAGAATCTTTGTTTCAAGCTCTCTGTATCTAGACATAGCCAGAAAGGGCTAAAACTTGATTTCAAGTGGAACATGTGCCTCCAACACCTAATGATTTCAGTTGAAGCTATGGATTGCTTCCAGACACTGGCAATTCCAGGAACCAACTTTGGTTCCTCACCTGCAGATGGAGTAAAAGAAAATAGGGGACCTAGTCAGAGTATGCACCTAGCATCTCAGCAAGGGGCCCATGGTTAGATGGTGATACTAAAATCTCAGAAAATAAAGAAAACCTTCTGACTCCAATGTGGTTATTCAGAGAGCAGGCATTCTTTATTGACAGTGCTGGATGCATGGGGGATCATTCCGCCTATCATGCATATCATCAAAGAAAAATCCTCCCCTTTTTATTTCACATATACATTAATATTCATTTTAATTCCCCAAAATAGCTTACATATTCATGATGTTCTGATAAATCATTATCATAAATTTCTCCTATACAGAGCATGTGTAATTCGAGCTTGGGGTGGTCTTGGGGGTTTTCTACAACCCTCAAGTTGTAGAAGTAACCCTCAGTTACTGTCCTTTAAATGAACTTTCTGGTCCTCATGCACAGTTATAACATGTACGTGTAATTTTCCAGTCTCTTGAGCCAATCTGTTCTGTTTAAGTTTTACAATCAGAACATATTGCATTCTATCAGTACATCTCAGCATATCCTGCATTTTATAGCTTGTAAGCTGTAGTTAGAATTAACTTGTTCTAAACCTCCTTTGTTCTACTACAGATTTATGTTCTGATTTTATCTCCTTACATGCTTACATCAAATTCTCCTATATCAATGGGATGACTGTGTTTTGCTCAGTATCTCAAGAGCTAAATGAAGTTTTAAGAGAAAACTGTGTTGACATTTACAAAGTTGGCATCAGCAAAGCAAGTGCATTTGCACACAAGTTTCTCCTAGCCAATTAAATTGGTATTGTTTCAAACCAATGCCTAATTTGTGTGGAAGATACATGTATAGAACTGCATGTCAAACTCTGGCCTTCCCTTAAGTCAAGGACTTGCCTCTCACACAAGTACCTAGGAATCTTTCCATTACAGCATGGACTTAAAATATCCTAGGTTATTCTTTTTTGAAATAGATGTACTTAAAAATGAGACCAAAGCAAGTGCCAGCAAAAGCATGCACATGGGATTATTCTCTTGCTTCCCCTTGCTAGCTGGAAAAACTAAGTAATATATTTCAGACTCTTATAATGGAAGTTGATATGCCACTTGGTGCTCCTCTGCTCCCACAGCTGATTAAGCACAGTACAGCCTACCTCTGTCTAGAATCTCCGATCTCACTTGTTAAAATATCATCTCTATCAGCTGGCAAATACAGGCCTGTTGACATGCAGAGAGGATCCCTACTCACAGCTATGTAGCTGAGCACCAGGAGAGGAATTTGTCCTTGTGATGTCTTCTGTAGAGCAACACTTGACAGTTTCTTCTGAGGAGGCTAAAGAAAGTCTACAAAAGCCATTCCCAAAGACCTAATTACAAAGGCACAATAAATATGATACACAAGTATGTCTGCTTTACAGACAGGCAGCAAGAACAAACCAATGGCAAGATACCTTGTCTGGGCCAGTGAGCCACAATCTAGTAAAATATCCAACTGTTTAAAATGACCCCAAAGACTTTCTCAGTTCCAGCCTAAAAGACACTATTTTTCACTGGACAAATGCATGAATTTATGAACTCACAATACATGTCACCTCTCCTCTCCTCTCCTCAATACAACGGGCATGAATGCTGCACGGATTGAGGGCTCGATTTCTGCAGCTCCTTTCAGCCTGGCATCCCCTGGTTTGGTCTCCTGTATATCCTGGTTTGCATTGGCCACAATGGTAAGACCCCTGTAAGAACAAAAAATTAGCAGCCAGCCTTTTAACAAGGATATTTTTCTTTTTAAAATACTTTTTAAATATACTTTGTATTTGTGCCCTCTCTCATGTAAATGAGCATAAAGTTTCTAAGCCAAGGAATGTCTTTGTGTGCTGGGACAATAAACATATGAGATATAAACAGATGCTGATAAGTTGAGGTCTTCTTTAGGCATCTAATGTGCCTTTTGTCTCTGATGTACTTGTAGACTTGAAACTTATGACATAAAAGTTAATTAAAGAAAACAATCTTTTTACCTTATAGAGAATAATTATTTTTTTACATGTCCAGGAATGGAAATGGGCAGAGCTCTGACAAACATGTGCATCTACCCCTTTGTGAAACTGAGATCGTTCATACAACTTCATTCTTCGCATACAAAATCTGGTGGAGGAACTGTCAGGACTGTCCTATTCCATCCTCATAGAGAAATCTATTTACTACTCAGACAGGCATTATTTTTGTCCTCTATTCCTAACTTCATTACAAATTTTAACTCTGGGCTGTCTGCATGCTTTCAGGATGAAGACAAAAATATACTGATTACTGAAGAGTAAAATAATCCTTGAACCATGCAAATGGTATGGCCTATATAAAACACACCAACCCGTCCACTTTATCCTAAAGGACACTGGGATAGTATCTTCTGGAGTCTGATGAATTTGCTCACTAAATTCTGTCCGTTATAAAGCCCAGGTATACATTAAAATAGCCTTTAAGGCAGCATTTCCAGACCAAACTGTTTCTGAAGGGAGACAGGATTAGAAATCCCACACTGCTCTGTTTTGACAGATGGCAGGACACTTGGTGCCTACCCTTTGCAGACAGGGCCTGATGGCCTCCTGAACATGACTAGTCATGTCTAGTCATGCAGTGAGATACAACGTGTCGGCAGATGTTCTAGATACTAAAAAAAGAGACAAACACACTGAACAGTGAAAGCAGTCCTAAGAAAACTAGGTTGTTCTCAAGGAAAGCTAACACTGAACACAAATAGAAGCCTCAGTTATACCTGGCTGCAGAACGGACCACCTTTACACCCAAAGGATACTTTCAACCCTTCTCTTGCTATGAAGAAAGCCTGTAGCATATACAGGACAACCTGAGGATCAGACCCAGCCAGCATGGCTTTCTGAAAGGCAGGTCACACTTGATGAACCTGATCTTCTCAGGACATGGGACAGGGTGACCCATGTAGTGGATGAGGGAAAGGCTGCGGATGTTGTCTGCCTAGATTTCAGTAAAGCCTTTGACTCTGTCTCCCACAGCATTCTCCAGGAGAAACCGACAGCTGACGGCTTGGACAGGTCTGGTCTTCAGTCGGCAAAAAACACACTGGATGGTTGAGCCCAGAGAGTGGTGCTGAATGGAGTTACATCCAGCTAGTGGCTCCCCAGGGCTCAACACTGGGGCCAGTCCTGTTTAATATCTTTATCAGTGATCCGGATGCGTGGATCAAGTGCACCCTCAGTCAGTTTGCAGATGACACCAAACTGGGCAGGAGTCTTGATTTGTTGGAGGTCAGGAAAGCTCTGCAGAGGGATCTGGACAGGCTGGATCCGTGAGCTGAGGCCAATGGTATGAGGTTCAACAAGTCCCAGTGGCAGGTCCTGCACTTGGATCACAACAACCCCAGGCAGTGCTACAGACTGGGAAGGAGTGGCTGCAAAGCTGTCCAGGGGAAAAGGACATGGGGGTGCTGGTTAACAGCGGCTGAACAAGAGCCAGCAGTGGGCCCAGGAGGCCAAGAAGGCCAGTGGAATCCTGTCTTGTATCAGAAACAGTGTGGCCAGCAAGACCAGGGCAGTGATTTTTCCTCTGTACTCAGCACTGGTGAGATCACACCTCGAATGGCTTTATCACTCTCTACAACTACCTTAAAGGAGGTTGTAACAAAGTGGTGGTCAGTTTTTTCTCCCAAGTAACAGGTGATAGGACAAGAAGAAATGGTCTCAAGTTGCACTAGGGGAGATTGAGTATTAGGAAGAATTTCTTTACAGAAAGGATTGTCACACATTGGAACAGGCTGCCCAGAGAAGTGGTGGAATCACTATCCTTGGATGTCCTTGGAAGTATTAAAAAAAAGAGTGGATATGGCACTTGGAGAAATGGTTTTGTGGTGGGCTTGGCAGTGCTGGGTTAACAGTTGGACTCAATGACCTTAATGGTATTTTCTAACCTAAATGATTCTATGAGTATGTTATTCTAGGTTCAACTTGCTCTATAGCATTAATGTGGTTGTATGCCCCTTTTATTGGATTCTAATGTCTTTCAAACCATTTCTAATTCTGCTATGCTTGCTCTCCTGGATTTAATATCTATGGGTATTAAATATACTGTACCAATTGCGGCTCTCCTCTTTTCCGTTTATTTAGAGGGATATCTGGTACTGTATACATAACTTGATGAAGTGAAGACATTACTCCTATAAAGAGAGCACTCAGGGGAAGAACTTGCTGCAGCAGTTCCCAGGTGGGAAGAGATGAGAGTAAGAAAAGTTTTAATCTTCCAGAGGAGGTTCCTTGCAATAACATACTCACAAACATACAAAACTGGATGGTATGGAGAGAAGAGCTCCTGCCATTCTTTAAGGAGAGTGATAAAATACAATTCAGATGGATGTGTTAATGACAAATCAAGTATTGATATTTTACTGTTAGCCAGGAAAAGACAAAGAGATTCTTTGATTTATATGAAGCCAAGAAACAAATTGTATTATTCAGCTCTTCAATCCTATATATCCAATCCTAGCCACATGGAATTTTAAAACAATCAATTTTTTTAAAGCCATAAATTAAAAGATGCTTACCAAAGTGTTTATGCAATGAGAATTTGGAACGCAGACTCCAAGTCCATCATTCTGACATTCATCAATGTCTAAGCAGACCTAGCAATAAACCAAATCAACAAATAATAAGAACAATGTCAATTTGAGATTGAAGTCTCAAGAAAAGACACCAAAATTCAAGACTAGAAAAGAGATATAGCCTGTCCTGAAACCACTCTTAGAATGGCACAGTCATACCCTTAGGACAACTTTCCAAATCCTGAAGAAACACGGTGATACAGAAAATTTTGACTTTAGGATGTGCTGTGGTTCACCCACAAGAGTTCAGGTAAAAACTATGTTCCTATTGTAGGGTGCTACAGGAACATGCAAAAAAATTTACAGTAAAATACAGATGCACTACTGATGTAAAATCACCACCTTGCAATGGCAGTTGTCACAGGGATGCTGCCACTCACCTGCTTATTGCTCTTGGCATAGCTGATTCCTATCCCTTGCATGGTTTGTCCTGTATATCCTGGAGGACAGGTCTCACATCGGAAACCTGGAGCAGTGTTCACACATCGCACTCCAGGGAAGCAAGGGTTGTAACGACACTGCAATGAAAAAAATTAACCGAGCACGTTTGTGCTTCAGTAACATTCAGACTCTGACTATGTGCACAGCCCTCTCACCAAGGGCAGTGCTACAAGCAATGTCTGTATGTTGTCTGTTCAGAGATGGCTTGCAGAGGAAACTGTCTCTGCAGGTATTTCTGACCTCAGCAGGTCTTTGGCTATCTGTGTAATTTTAGTAACATTTACAATCTTCTACTACAGCCTGTAGTTGATGTCCTAAGCTCTCATCCTCCATCCTTCCTTTGGCTGGGCAGGTTCAGATCCCTTGGAGGCTGAAAGCCCCCTGGAAGTCTCCAGGCGACAATATAAGGAAAGCCACATAACTCCAACCCTCCAAACAGTCCTGTGGTTGGTTTTGGTACAAAGGGAAGTTGCAGCAGCATTTTCCTTCATTTGTATTTGTGCAAATCCCATAGCCAGAAGGAACCCAAACATGAACCAGATAAGCAGGGATGGGTCAGTGGCACCCACATGTTTCTAGACCGGAGGACCACAGATAACCCTTGGCACTTGCCCCAAAATATATGTCCACAAATTACCCTTGGCCTGAAGGCACCATTCACTTCCTTGCCTTATGCAGTTTTACAGAACAGCTGTGACCAATTTCACTGGTCTGGTGGGTGCCAGTTTGGGAAGCACATCTCACATTGCTGCCTTTCCAACATCAACACTAGCTGCTAGGTAACATTTATAAGAGTACTGCAAACATCAACATGCCATCACGCTGCATAAGACAGGCTCAAAGACAACAATAAATTAGAAACATGAGAAAGAAATATAAAAGAGGTTTAAAAATATGCCTTTTCTTTCTCCCTTCCACTGCTAACAGAAGAACATCTGCAAGATGGAGGAAGAACGAACCAGACAATATTCACCTACAAGAGACATACAACTTGTAACCAAATACACACACACGAGCAAGAAAAGGTATGTTTAATATCCAAGGGTGTTTGACAGACATATTTGTTAGAAGTAGATCCATAAGTAATATAAGGGAAATGTAAAACCTAGGACAGACATTTTGTGCTCCTTGTTTTGCTGTGAATTTTTTATTGTAGGCAGCAGAGGGCACCCAAATTACACAGGACACAGAGCAGAGCTGCTGTTCCTGGGATACCAGGCACCGGCATGCCAAAGTAATGTCTTTAAACTGATAATGAACTAGGGAGTGTACTGCAAAGATGCTAATAGCTTCAGAAAAGATGATGATGGCAGCTCTTAGTGAGGAATCTTCTAGATATGTTTTTATCAGAATTCATTAATGAACGTCATTTTAAATACCTGTTACTAGGAAGTACAGAAACAGTTCATTCACTAGAAAGATGCTCTCCCATAAAGAGCTTTTAAAAAAATTTACTTTCATTCATACTCTTAGTTAACTCAGGAAAATAAGTAACATGACATATCTCCTGTAATTTGACAATTCAAAATTTTTGCCATTCATTGCTTCTTTGCTTTTCCCTGTGCAACTGTAAGTAAAAATCTAGCTGCTAAAGTAGGTATTTACTGTTGAACGAAACCACTTCAGACTAGGTGGTATTTTAGTAGCAGTGTCCACATAAAGACCTCATGTAAGCAAGTCTGTATCTCTGTAACATCATTTTGGCAAAATTTCTTTGCTATTTCCAATGTGAGATCAGGTCTATCATGTAGAGTGGTGGCAGGAAGATGAAGGCACATCAATCTCCTGTGGCAGAGCCTGATTGCTCACAGAAAACCATGTTAATATCAAGCCACTATAAACCAGTCTCAGTCTGTTTTCCCACCACTGCTGTAACGGGTAGAGTTGCTCCAACCCTGAAAAGGGCAGAGAGGAGACTATTGCCATGCTCTGCCTCTGTCTGCAAATAGCTCAGGAGATGAAGCCTATCTGTACTGGTGGGCTGTCAATGGCATGAAACTCATACCACAGTTGTCTTGGTTTCACCACTTGCCTTCACATTTCAGAGCTTCACCTCCATTTTTCTGTGCCTTCTGTTGCAGCAGACACAGTTCATGCCATGTGAGGCAAAACAAGACATTGCCTCCAGCTCAGGAAATGGCCACACTCAACCCACTTTCTCCCCGCAGTGTTTTTCACAGACAGATATAAGTTGGGCACAGGACATCCTCCTTGGTGATGGGCTACAGGAGGGAGCAAATCAAAGGAGCAGTCAAATCACAGCTCCTGTTAGCTAGGAAGGAGAAAAAAGGCATTGCTTTTGCAGTTTTACATCATTATTCTGGTACACTGCTAGTACTGTGTTATCCACAGGCACAGTTTATGACCTCATTGTGCTGATTCCCCAGTCTACTATATCCAGGTGCTTTTCCATGAAAATTACTGAAGTGTAATGTCAAAAATCATCATACAGAAAAAATGCAGTGAACTTGTAAGTGGTTTTGTTGTTTCTGTGCCACATTTCAGTTAACACAGGGTTTTTTAATCATTTAAGAGACTATAAATTTATTAACTCAGTCCTCAATACAAGCAAGCTCTGAACTTCTAATATATAGCACAAGAAAAAAATAGCTTTAAGTCAGCATTATTGGATTTCAACACAAACACAAAGAAGCAAAAGGAACAATGACAATAAATGTTTATTTTCTTTCATAGACTTTTAAGGTAAGGCTGAAAAGATCGGTCCAGTTTGGGTTGAAGAGAAGATTTTGGTCTCCAAGGCATGAGTATGACATGTGTCAGGAGCACGACAATTTAAAGAAGCAGAGCTCATTTTGACAAGTGCTTCTGCAGCCTATAACACAAGCTACTGCAGCTTCTTGTGGAATAGAAACAACTATGTCAAAAGTTCATTTTGGTTAGTTTTAATTTTTTTTTTTTCCAAACATTAAATTCTTTTAAGTGACTTCTCAAGTCACCAGACTATTTTAAGTTTTTACACAAATAACCTCCATAAAGTTGCAGCAACAGCAACATAGGGATATAAAATCAGAATTAATTAATATCCACTGTGCAAGCAGTCAGCAAATGCTGAAGACAGCAAGTACTAGCAATGCATTGATACATACGAAGAAGTTTTTTGGTTTTTTCAGGGTTTTTTTTTGTTTGGTTGGTTTGTTTTTTTAATTCACTGAAAGTCTTTATTTTACCTCATCAATATCTGAGCATGTAACTCCATTTCCTGTGAGTCCTTCAGGGCAGGGCCCACATTGAAATCCTTCTGCTGTCTCCACGCACCTCACTCCCCTGAAGCAGGAATTGACTTCACATTTGGGTTTAGGGCGCCTAGGAAGCTGAGTTGGAAAACTCACAGTTCCCAAACCTTTAATGCAGAAAGAACAACTGTTTCAGCAACTGAAAGAAACATCCATAGTGGCTTTCAACTGGCAAGCATTCTGAAGAAATCCCCAAGATACTTTGTGTCTCTGCACTGCGCTGTGGCTGAAGAGACTTTACGCTGGGGCTTGCTGTGTCCCCAGCCAGAGGAAATTGATGCTATTTTTTCAGGTCCACATGCTTCTCCTGACTACACATGGGAGTGCTCCTGCTAGGTTAGTCCCAGCACAGATCTGCTGCTGGCCAGGGCAGAAAACTTTGTGACCTCAGATGGCCCAAGGGACTCAACTATGAGGGTACAAGTACAAGGCATTTCTCTGGCTAAATCAGCAACATTACCACTTCACAAGAAAAACAGGGTTGTGATTTCACAGCAGCATCTCTGAAAGTCTACAAATAAGAAGAATAAAGAAGCAGCAGCTGGCAGCCCACAGACACTGCAGAAACATGCACATACATTAGTTTAGATGCACAGAGACCAGCCCAAGGTTTTCGGAGACTCTGGCAGATGCTGAACCTTGGTAGGGATGAATGCAGGATTTAGACGTTTCCTTTGACACTCACACATATGGGTTATCCTGATTAGAGCTCAACTTGAGTTTTGATGAGGTTTGCAGACTAGAAGAAATCAAGTAAGAGGTCTGATGTATTTAAGACCTTTTGTCCCACCCAGGAAGGGAGTATACCGGTTTTTATACTGACTGTATGCATGTCCTGATTGTCAGTTATGTAGGAGGGCCATGCAATGGCATTTGGAAAAGTGTTCATTTCTTTCATATAGAGAAAAAATCATGACCACCTTTTTGGGTCTTACTGCTGTTAACCACGGACTGTCTCCTCAGAATCAGACGAACAGGTGGACTGCACAGGATCTTCCTCAGACTGACAATACCAGCTAGAGCAGAACATGATTCCTTCCTTGTCCTTCTACTAAGATTGTGCATGAGACACCTGGCATACAATGTGCCACAGGAACACGTGGCATAACTTTGTGGCAGAGCAAGAACTGACAGTACAGCCTGAGTAACACTTTTTGGTTTAGTGGTGCTTTATTGCCCAATAAGTGAGTGTCTGGGCTATGGAAGCTTTTTTCCTCTAATGAAAATCTATTTTAAATTTGTGTTCAATACATCTAGAACTTTGTACACAGTATTTTTAAAAAAATACTTCTTAGAAACCACATAAAGCTAACACAATCAATACCAGTTTTAAAACAACTGCGCATCTCATCTGAGTTAGAGGCCTTAAAAGGAATACTTACCACATGCTTGGCACTCAGCTATGGTATTTCTCAGAAAAGTTGTTTCTTTGACCTTGAGAATATAGAAAAAAACATTATTTGGGTACATGCAGTTCCAGTTTGCACCTGGCTGCAAGAAAAAACATTATTCCCCAAGATGCCACTCAAACCATGCAACATAGGTAATCTGTCTTAAATGAGATGCTCTTCATACTCCATAAAATTAAGGATAGTGATAATGGATGTACTTCAGTTCAGCCTTCATCAACAGGACCTTTAAGAATGACATATTTAACCAAAGGATGCAACCAGCAATTCCAGTTCTGATATCCACAAGCAATTGAAACAGATGCAATTTCAGTTCTGTCCAACAGACCTATCTCTATCTAACAGTGGGCTAGGACTGCTGCTCTAGTTCCTCACCACTTCAGACACAAGATTTTCTGGATCTGAATAAGCAAGGCCCCTACATTCCCACATTCAATGATTCTCCACAGCACAGAGTACCAGGACCTATACGGTTATTTCTTCTCCATTGTGTCATGCCTCCAAGGCAATGGATTCTACACAGGAGTTACTGCTCACATTAATTCTGCACTGACTCTATCAAAGGGGCAAGCTTGGGATATTTCATGCTGAAACCTTTATACAGTACCTGTTGTCTGAGAAGGTCTTTCACATCTGCCAGTATTTGGTTCATCTGCATCATCTGACCCATCAGCTGCCTACTATAATCACCTGCAGGGAAACAGCAATGAAAAAGAGTGCAAGACATAACTCTCCTTCATTTGCCATGGTAATTTCTGAGATATAAGATAGAAACCTCATGAAGAGCCAAGGAGGACAGACATTACTGTTATTTAAGCCCTGTAGCAATCACCACAGCAAACACAGTATTTATCTCAAATTTTTATAGTGTAATTTGCATGAACTCAAGGCTTTTCTAGAACTGAACTCCATGTATACCACAGAAACAGGCAAAGCAGAAACCTCTCCACAGAGAGAAAAACAAGATTGTGATTTCTCTACCATTATTTCAGTGTCAAGGCTCTCTAAGGCAACTAATGCCACTGGTGTCACCCGTTGCCCCAGACCAACAACCCTATTTTAGTATTTCAAGACTAGGTATTTGTGACAACTTGTATGAGGGAGGAGAACAAGGCTGGGGCATGAAGTATATGTACAAACAATGGGAAGACACCCTGCATAAGTGCATTCCATATCACCACAACTGACTACTAGACATTTTTCAAAGTGGCGTTACCCAGATTTCTGAGCAAGCTAACTGGGAAGCTCTGACCACCATCAACAACACCTGCACTGAAAAACAGTGCTTTTAGTAAGTGCAACAGTCATTTGGCTTTTCTTTTGAAAGGCAGCACATCACACTGTACACCAGTTTCATGGCTGCATTTGCTCCTGGTGGGTGCAGAGTTTGTATGGACTCACAAAACCCAACACAGTATCCAGAAGAGGGTCACAAGGATGGTGAAGGATCTGGAGGAGAAGCCGTATGAGGAGCAGCTGAGGTCACTTGGTCTGTCCAGCCTGGAGAAGAGGAGGATTAGGGGAGACCTCATGGCAGTCTACAACTTCCTCGTGAGGGGAAGTGGAGAGACAGGCATTGATTTCTTCTCTGTGGTGACCAGTGATAGGACCTGAGGGAATGGCCTGAGGTTGTGTCGCAGGAGGTTTAGGCTGGATATTAGAAAAAGATTCTTCACCGAGAGTGGTTGGGCACTGGAACAGCCTCCTCAGGGAAGTGGTCACAGCACCAAGCCTGGCAGAATCCAAGAAGCATTTGAATGATACTCTCAGGCACAATGGTGTGACTCTTGGGGATGATCCTGTGCAGGGCTAAGACCTGGACTCACTGATCCTTGTGGGTCCCTTCCAACTCAGAATATCCTGTGATTCTATGAACTCACACCAAAACCTGTTCTCAGTACAAAGTAACAAAAAGACCTCTAAGACAAGACCAAAAATTAAGTCTGTAATGAGCCATAAGAGAAGGACCAGAGCCAATCCAAGATCTTCACATGAGATTCTTACCTGTTAAATGAAATAGTGGTTTTGAGCCAGTGACAGAGGAGAAGCAGAGAGCATGTTTAGCACAGTAGCTCATAATTCCCTCTCTCAAGCAGATATTTGTTTACTTCTCTAAGTCTCTATTTAAAAACAAACTTCATAAATATATGCTCTTTCACAGTCTAAGCAGGCAGGATATTTTGATATTATGCCCAATAGCTTCAGGGAGGTTTATTCACATGTTATTTTTGTGCGTACTGAAAGCTTATATGAAAATGCTTCTCTTAATGTTTACCTCATTGTTTTGTACTTCAAAGCATGTCTAACTGTTTCCAAACATTCTACTGGGAAGCGTCCAACTCTCCACATACTATGTTGTCTTCAGATTTTCTCATCAAAACACTGAACAAGTTTAAAGAGTCAGGAATCACCTATTTGAGAACCTGCCTCTGTTCTAGTCCCAACCTTGCTTTATTTTTATTTGGAGGACAGTAGCAGGACATAAAATCATGGGAATTTTAGAATTCCATAGTGGAACCTGGCACACACCTGTTCTTGTTTTACTTGTTGGTTCTTTTTTAAACTAAAGACTGGTTTAGGCATTGAGATTGATTGAGATTTACAAAAAATTCTCAAAATTTCAGATGTTTTTTGCTGGCTAGCACCTCAATCAAAACCAGATCTGTTCTGCAGTTAAGTTTCGCAGACTGCTGAATGTTAAGGTGGACTAAACAGGTTATACTGTCATGAATTACATGTACTATTTGCAAATCTAGACAGCAGAGCAGAAACAGATGGCTATCCCTGGTTGGATTTTTTACTTCTTCAATTCCAACAGTAGGCCCCATCTGCAGCAGAATGACCAGTGTTCAGGGATAAGAACTCAGAGATGCCTTTAAGGGAGGTGTCAGCCTAAAATATCTTGCAGGGCAGCTTTTCCCAGGAGCAAGCAGGTTAAGCAAAAGATACCAGCCTCAAGCTGTACAGATAACTGGTCCTACCATGTAGTCTCTCTCATCCACACTCCACCCACTAAGGTAACTCCCCAGTTCAGCTAGTCCCTAGCTCCATACTCTGAGTCAGTAACCATATGAATAACAGAATAGCTTTCATGGTAATAAGTTCAGAGACAGCTCTGAAGTGTTATTGTCCAACAGGGAACTGAAATCCCTTGACACGCTCATTCTCTCTAAGACTGAAGTCATGCCAGGGAGCCACCCTGTCTTTCTCCTGCCAGGACCTTATAGTACAGAATCATAAAATGGTTTTGATTGGAAAAGACCTTCAAAGATTATCTAGTCCAAGCCCCTGGCCATGTCAGGAACATGTTTCACTTGACCAGACTGCTCAAAGCCCCATCTAGCCTGGCCTTCAACACTTTCTGATGGGGCATCAACAGCTTCTTTGGGCAACCTGTTCAAGTACAGGACCTTGGATTTAGAGCAGGCAACTAGCTTCACTGCACTACTAATTGGCCCAAGCAGGGAAAATGCACAAACATGTAACTGCAGCCACCATGAAGTGCCTCAAAGACATTTCTTCTAGCTCTCTTGGGACCAATAATGGCTCAAGAAACACACTCGCCCCCATCTGGCAAAGTCAGAATCCTGAACTGTCATTCAAAGAGAACAATATTTGTAGAATCATAGAACGTTCTGAGTTGGAAAGGACCCATAAGGATCATCGGGTCAAACTCCTGGCCCTCCATGGGACAACCCCAGGAATCACACCATGTGCCTGAGAGCATTGTCCAACTTCTTGACCTCTGGAGGACTGTGGTTACTTGGCCAGAGATCCAGCCATGATTAAAGTATGGATGATGGCTGACAAGAGAACAGTTTCCTGTCAGTTTATAAACCTCCACCAAAGAAGCTGTACATACAAGTTGCATGTGGAATTAGGAAGAGGCAGGTTCCAAGTAAAGAAGAGAAGATACCTCCTCAGACATGATAAATTTCTTGCCAGGAGACAATCTTGATTGTGCATTCAAAACTGACAGGACAGACACATGGAAGAAAGCATATATTCAGTACAAAACACAGAGACTTCATCTCTGAATTGAGAGCTCTGAATAAAGTGAACTGCTGGAGAATAGGGGAGTATGCAGAGAAAACCACACTAAAACTCCACTCTCTTATACTCTTGCCCTTGGACCTATATCGACATACTGTCTGTAACAGTAGACAAGTTATAAGAACCTTTGGTCTTGTGCAATATAGCTATTTTTTTACACTTTTTGAGGTTCAGGTACCCCACACAAACCAGGCAATCTCCAAAGATCCCTTCTGACTTGAATAATTTTGTGATGACTACATGCAGCATACTAATCTCATCTACCAAACCCAGTGCATCTTACACTCTTTTCCTACCCAAACAGGAAGATCCAAATACACAGGTTCAACAACAGGTTCATATTCTCATCTACACTGCTTAGGTATCTCAGCCTCACAGACTGAGCATGGAAGGAATGCTACTGCCAAAGCAGTGAGCAAGAACCACGCACACAGTGAAAGCCACACACAGCTATTTAGGTCCTAAGCACTGCCAAGGATTTTCCAATTAATATGAAAGCACACACTTTTACCAAGATACATAGGTCTCACACCCCTACATAGCTAAGCATTTACATTCCAGCTTTTTCTGGCTGAAGGCAAAACTGTGGTTATCCGATACATTGCTCCCATAAAAGGGCATTATGAAGAACACATGAAGTGCAAAGCAGCTGAGTTAATATTGCTGTTGGAACATCTGAATCTTTTCCCTTGGTGAATTTGATTATATAGACTTCAAACATATTCATGTCAGTTGTCTTTTATTATTATTAATGATACTGATTTTATTATTAAAGATACTGATTCTACTTGAATGTTACAAGCAACTGAATTTGAGAGGCTAAGCCACGTGAAGGCAGCCACAGAGAGACAGTATCTGTCAGTATTCCTACCATTTGCATTATTGACTAGTGAGCAAAAAGTTACAAATGAGAAAGCTGCTGTAACCTGGAACCTCACTCAGAGAGCTGTGAGTTTTTGCAGAAGGAAACAGTGAATTACTCTATCCTTCTGTGTTCAAATGCCTGTTGATCTAGTGAAAAAGAGAGACAGTTGAGGATAAAACTCAGGATAAACAGTATGTAAGCTAAGAAGCAAGAAAATAGAAGTATATGCAACTGAGGATTTACATAGCTAAAAGATAAACCAGATTTTGTTTTCATTGCACACCACAGATGCCTACATTCATGTGATGTACCCAGGATGTTCCCATATAAAAGTTCAGTATCTTGTCTCTATTCTTATCAAAACCAGCCATGCTGCAGGGTATGGGTTTGGCAGGTGGGACAGCAAAGGGTGCGAGAGAGAAGAACTTCTCATGGATCCTGTTTCAAACCTTGACCTCAGTTTTCTCCCCATGGTTATCACATATTAACATATTGAACACACAGCATGAAGCCGTTCTTCTCCCTCACATCCACAGCAGAAAGGCAGATGGACAGGAACTAGGAAGGGCTGCAGATGGGGCAGTCTAGCACAGGTTTTCTATATCCAGATATCAGGAAGCACTCTTGCCTAACACAGGGGACCGCACACAGCCCCTGGGGACCTGCAAGAATTACAGTAGCCTCAACTCCTTCTCTTCCTCCCTGTTCCCAGCTCAGCCTCCATAATGCTCAGCACAAGCAGAAAAGGAGTTGGTTTTAAATCACATGTCCACTCCAGACAAAAGCCCTGGGTAACCTGTGGCAGGACTAGTGGCTGCCTCACAATGGCTCTTCCCACATGGACCTACAGGTTCTGTAGCTGTAGCACAAACATGTTCTTCAGTGTCCTGTGACCTTCTTCCCACCTTGCTACTCCCCTCTTGGGAACAGTCCAGTGCTCAACAAAAGATGAATACTGACCATGAGGATACTTACATGGATAGGTCTTGCTACACCATCCATCTACCTGTTTTCATAAAGCCTGCAGCAATGTATCACATTTAGTACTACTTTCTGTCTGCAATTGTCTGCAATTTGAATACTTAAAATATTATTAAGATGACACAAACATATCACCATCACAAAAATTTGCCTTCCAAATTAGGATAAAAAGCTCTTTTAATCATTACAGATTTCTTCACTAGGACAGCAATTCATTGTTTTAGCAGCAGCAACAGTGACTGTTTTCTCTCCAAACTGAGCTATTTCTAAAACACTGACAGATATTATAATGTCTATAATTCAGTCAAACAATTTTTATTACTTGACTATAAAGCTCCACATTTTTAATATTCATCGAACTAACTTCCTTGCACTGGTATCGTAAGGAACAATTTTAACTCCTGGTTGCAGGTCTTACCAGTGTACTGAGGTACTGGCTCAATTTGTTGAAGAAAACAATCCTGCAGATTCCCCACTTCTGCAAGGGTTCCTCCAGTTATCAGCTTCAGCTCATCTAGTGTATCCTGGACTCACAAGAAAAACAGAGCTCACAGTTGGGGTACAACAATTAAAAAAAACCTGGAAATATCAGACAAAGTAAATTATTTTTTTTAAGAGAGGTATTCCATTTTCTATGCATGAAAGACTTCTACACTGTTTACTTCAGGGCCATCCATGACCATCTGAAGTGTATAAAATCCTTAATCTTTGTCTTGAAGATTTTCCCATAGCTGTGGTTTTATTTTAATTTTTTTTTACTATTCAATTCATATGATCTCACATACTAAGAAGTTCACATATTTAGATACCTGCAGCATATGATTTTTTTAAAAATGAATCCAAAGCAGCCTTTTTTCCCCTCGTCTCAAACAGGTATACATTCACGTCAGGAATGTGGGCACATCAGTTATTCTCCATACAAAGGGGTACATTTTCAAGCCCGCAATGACACAAAGGGGCCAAACTGCCCTGGATCTTCTAATCCATACTTTTGATTAATGATGATGGAAGATGCTGTGGAAGTCACTATTTATCTTGGACTGCTGATAGGGAGATGACAGGAAGCTGCCAACTCCAGGTTGGCAGACAAAAGAAGAAAAGCTCTTGTAGTCAAACAGATGAGGATTGCACTCTGGTACCCTGAGAATACCCCCTTTTTTTTTTGTCTTTTTTAGTCCCTGTGGCTTATTATGACAAGGAAAGCCCCATACTCAGTCAATCATTGCTCATACTGAACAGCTGATGAAGATCTGCCCTTACTTATCAGCTAAGTCTTGCAAAAAGTCCAGTCCCCAAAAAACACCTACAACTGAAGTGAAGGAGGCAGTAATTTTTTGGTTTTCACTTAAAAAGCTAAAAACTGTTTAAAACAAATAGCATAATTATTATGGAGTTCACATAAGCTAAGATTTCATTCATTCCACAGAAGTTATATTTACATTTATTTCATAACTTAATTACTAAAGCACTATTGTACAGAGCTTGGCTGCTGCAAGGGCTGAGGTCTGAATTCAGTGATCCAGAGGATTGCTGGTGCTCCCTCAAAGTGCTCAGCCTGTTCCCAGGTTTTGCGCTCACCTGTGGTTTCTCCTGGAAAACGCGCAACTCAACTATCACCAGCTTCTGAGATAGCACTGAAAATGGTTTTGGCAGGTCCTCAATGGCACCAACTTGCAGGCAGTCCAGATACAACTCTATTGTGCTCAATCCCTGCTGCAGACCACTCAGCCACAAGATGACAGCATGGGGCTTCCCATCAGCCAGCTGGATGTTGCTAAAGATCACGGAATTCAACCTTCCATCACTCTTCAGATAGCGCAGCACCACTAGGACAAAATACACAGAAGGACTGTCAGAGGGTAGCAGACACCCAAGTCTGATCAAGGAAGATCCTGTGGAAATCTTCAACTGCCCTGGTATTTTTCCAAATATCAGCTTTTGTAAATGCATCCCATATGCAGACATAACGGTAATAATAAAAAGGACATCAACTCAGAGCAGCACTACCAGGACTCTTGCATGACTCCCCATATGTAAAGAATTGCTGCCTGCACAGTGTTTTACATCGCTTTGTCCTGGCCTCTCTAACTGGCTTAACCAATGCCACTTTACATAACGTGCCAAAATACAAGAGTTAAAGTTACAGGGTGTAGTAGGTAGACGGCAGTCAGCACTTTGGCATGTACGTATCTTATAGATCTAGAAATACTCTGTAGCAGAAATGTATAACTAGAAAAATCAGTTTCAGTGATGCATATAGCAGTCAGTGAAGACATCTAACAGTGTATCCAAATGCATAATTACAGAAACCAAAGCAAGTATGATCCCAAGCCAATAATCTGTACTTCTCTGTAACAAATAGTTAGTAAAAACAAAATATAAAAAATATCATGCAGAAAAAGGCATATCGCCCCTAAAGATGACTAAGCCTCCTCTCAACTCTTTTTAAAAGCATTAGTAAATGTTTTTAAAATCCAAGAAGAATTGTCATTTTATTAAGTAAAATGCACCATGAAAGACCACAGCAGCCAACAAACAAATATTCTTACAACAAATACTTGCTGCATACTACTGAAAACCCATCCTTTTCCCAAGGAAATTGGATCAGTAAGCTAGGATCTACAAGCTAAATCTCTTACACCAGCTAGCTAGTTCTCTCCACAAAATCTCTCCCTGGCTCTCCGACTGCACATCTGCAAATGCAAGGAGCCGAGTCATCTGGACAGTGCGTAACTGCCCTAAAAATATCAGACAGACTCTGTTTCAAAGATCCCACTGATCACCAGCCTGCATATCCCTTATTTCCTGCTGGTAAGTCACATGCATGAGGAGTCAAGCTGCACAGCCACTGAGCACCTAAACAGTTAAGTGATGGCTCTTGTGAACATCTGTTTGAAGTTCACAGAAGGCTGCTACTGTTGCATCAAGTGAAAGCTCACAAATGGCCTGACACTAGGTCAACTAAACATTGTGGATATAGTCAAGGGAAAAGCTCTTACTATCTTCAGAGCTAATAAAACCTACTTACTGAAACCATTCAATTTCTACTCATTTAACAAATTATATTCTCATCTCCCCACTACTAATGTAACTGCTTTGATGCTGTAACATCTCTGTTTGTTGGTGACTTGAGTAACTGCGCACATGCTCCATACAATTTTTCTAATCACTCAGTCTAATGATTAAAAAATGCCAGATTTATACCAGCATGAATGGGGCAGGGTACATCTCCATCTTTAAAATCTATGCTAGTGCTAGGGCCTCAGCAGCTGTGATCAATATCAGGAATGTTTTCACTGCTGTCTATGTCAAAACACTGCCAGAGCTGAGATTTCCGCAAAGATGCATGAGGTCACCAGTAACTTGCTAAAAGGTAGCATTTCTTGGCAAACTCAAAGATCAGGCAAGACAGAGTAGATTTCAGGCATTTTATTTATGTGAATATTACGCATGCCTGGTCATATAAAAGGCAAAGTCTTTGGATCTGGGCCCTGCTTTCAGAGTGACCAAACACAGCAGTAGCCTAGAGAAAGAAAGAGGAGATGGAGGCAGGGCCCAGAATGAACCCTGACAACAGTTTCAGGACAAGGAGCTATCAGCCTTGGAAGGAGGATCAACCATTTTTTCCTCAGCCAAAGCCAAATATCCATCTGTTAAACCAGAGTAGGCTTTTGAAGAGAGATTTTTTTTTTTTTGATCACAGCCTCCACCTGCATAAGATTTAACTCATCCAAGCCCCTGCAGTACATGTTTGCTGCTTGAATATTTTACAGGCATTCATGAGAGTACCACCTGTACTGCTTAAGAAACAGATTTTCAATTAAATTACCACTTCTACCAGGAAGTAGGAGCTGTAATTGTTAAATTACAACACTTCTATGCATTAACTGCTGTTTGCTCCGTACAGGAATCGCATTGGTCTAGCCAAAACAAGTTGAGCCACTACTCAGTAATTTATACGTGTGCTTTTAAAAACATACAGGCACTATAAAGATGTTACTATCAGGTATACCACAACAAAACCAGAATATTTTAAAGGATAACTAAGGCGTGCTTTGAGCTCCTTAGACATTTGGATGCATAAGTGGAAATACCATGCAAAAGGAGTAATGCACTTATGCATTCTTCCAAAAACTGTAGATAATTAACCATGCATTTTGCCAACATTGAGATGCCAACAATTTAAGTGATGATGTCCAGTCTCAAGAGGATCATAAACAGCTCCCACACTCCATATTATCAGCTCACATGACAATCTCCTAGAAGCATTTTAACTTATTGTACAAAGTAGCCATATGGGATCCTTGACAATTTCAGAGAAATCACACCTGAAAACACTCCCATATGACTTGAACAAGGTGCTCTAAGGTAATAAGGAGGCAAAGAGATCCATGAAATAGTCTTGCTGTAAAACCTATGTTTGGTCAGTTCTTAAAATCAGATATGTTACATCTACTCAACAGCAGTCACTGACAGGACTAGCTGCTTCACGCTGCCTTTCTATATATGCCTTTGGTGTATTGGTCCTGTCACAGAAGCTTCTCAAAAACCAATACACTGAGAACAAAACCAAAAGAAGCCATATTACTTTCTATCAGAAAGTTTCTTAAATGTGTTAAAGTGTATCAATAACCATCAGACGTGCAGGTATTCTAGAAAATCATAAGAAGAGTTTGATATGTTCAAACTCCTATGTTTACAGACACATTTGTATGCATTCCTATATACACATACAACATCTACACACCTAATTTTGTGTGTGAGAGAGGGAGTATGTGCGATCTACCACTTATTCAGCAAATAAGTCAGTCAATGTTAGGAATTGCATGACACTTACTGATAACACTGTGTGACCATGTATTACCCATCCTCAACCCACACACAGCTCTTATTCCCTCACCTCAGAAGGATTTTGTCAGACTTGATAAAACTACCAATGTTTTATCTAACTCCTTCCCTTACAATTGCCAACCAAAAGCTGTGCTTTTCTTCAGCATATTGAATAATTTCCCTATGCATATACTGAAATTTCTCAGAGTTTCACAGTATATTGGACTCAGCTGCCCAATTACAACACTTGGAGTAGCATATCATCACAGCAGTGGTGAAGTCAGTGGAGCAACAATAACGTACATAATTCAACAATTTTGTTGCTGAACCTTAAATTTGCAGTATATGCTAGATCTGGTTTAAAGATGAGTGAAAGCTCTCTATTCCTAAATATCAGCTGAAGTTCCAACTCTGACTCCTGATTAACTGATTCCAATTAACAGAGAACAAACACTTTAATTCACCCAAAAGATTCTGTAAGTGCTGGAAATGTTTGTCTTGCATAGTCACATCTAACCTCCAGGGTCAGCAGAACAAGAACCTGCCTTTCATATGCATGAGGCAGCATGTGCGTGTGTCCCTTGAATTCTTGAGTAATAAGAACCAGTGACGGCCCAAGGGGAAAAAGGAAAAAAGAAAAGGAAATAAAAACCCAACAAAAATTGACTCTTTTCTCCATATTCCATGTTTTTTTCCTTCTTTCTTAGTACTGCTTACAGCAAGTACCACAGTCAAGTGGTGATACCAACTGATTGTCCAGTAAGCTTCCCCTGGCCAGGAGAGAGCAGCATAAGGAAAAGGAAAGAAGCGAGATCAGGAGTGAGAGGGGATGTGAAAGGTGACAGCATGCAACAGGAATGACTTGAGCACAAAGGTTAATCACACATTTGTCAACATCCATCTGTGACACACCAGTAACTACGGATCCAACACTAGTTTTACCATACGTATTCCAAACAACTCACCTTTACTCATCCGTCCCATTACCGTAAATTCAAAATGCTTGCTGTTGTCAGCTGATGAATACAGGCCAAAAACGGTGGCTGTGCTCTTTGGCTGCAGTTTGAAGGTTGAGAGCAAGTACACTTCATTCAGTGTAGGATCCCCAAATGCTTGTTGCAAGAAGTTTGGCACCATTCTTTTGTTGGAATATGGAAGAAGATCAAAAACTGGGAAAAAAAAAAAAAAAAGAAGCAAATCTCAACAGTAATTTAAATATAATAATGAACAAAGAAGAATGTGTTCTGAAGCCACTCACTGGAGACCATACACTCTTCACTATTATCATACGGATGCTTCAACATACCTAAACCAAAAAATTATCAATAAGATGATCAACTCTAAAGATTATGTAGTTCAACCCCTGGCACTGGAAGGGACATCTTAAGCAACCTGGTCGAGTGAAAGATATCCCCACACATGGCAGTGAGCTTGGACTAGATGGCCTTTAAAGGTGCTTGCCAGCTAAAACTACCCTACAATTCTACCAAAATATCATCTAGAATTTGTTGCAACTGGTACTATTTTAGCAACTTTTATTTTTCAAAGGAATTATTGATAACTTACTAACATAGAAATACCTAGTCTTCAAATTGAGATACTTAAATATTTTCAGTTGAATCTCTAAAATACTTCTCTTCTTAGGATGCACTTCAACAGAAAGCTTTTTAACCTATTTCTGCTTTCATAAATCCAGATGTTTGTGTTCATGTATCAATTAGGCAAAGGATTCAACATTAAAAACTTCAGACAGATTTCCAGAGTACTTATTCTTTGATGACATTTGCAGGGCACCATTTAAAATGCTAAAAAGCCAGATAAGCATTATTATGTTCACAACCTCTTTCTCACTTCACTGACTTTTCAGAAGATGTATTATGTAAATAAGATTCATCTTTCTCTTCTGGCACAGAAAACGCAGAAATACAGGCCTGACAACAACAACAAAAAAAATTATCCTGAAGTCATAGTGAAAGCTTTTTCAAATTTTTATTTCAGTTTTTCTTCAATGCATCAGCAAAGAGTCTATGGTTATACTTGTACACATGACAGAAATGTCCCTTATGACACTGAAAAAACAAGCTGGGATTTTCCTCAGTGTTCCTAAATCCATGATGTCTACAAATTCAATAAACTAGTCTATTAGGTTTCTTGATTATCTCTTATTTCAACCCACTTCAATTGAAATAGTATAAATACTATATTCTTGTAATAAAGTCTGATAAATGATTATGCACAAGTGTTATTTAAATATAAGGGTATTCTTAGCCATTGTATACCACTGCTACTCCATAGGACTGTCATGGCTGGGCCATTTTTTTCTCCCACACCAGTGCAATACCATAGAGCTGCCACAAGAGAAGAGCCACAACACCAGGCACATGGCAAAGGCACCTGACAGCACATTGTGCCTTACCTTGATTCAAGTTTGTGATTGTACTACTAAGTTTAGTTTCCCAGGCTGAAAAAACAGTGGACCATTGCAGGTGAGTCTTGTCTACACAGCATGACCTCAAAGCTGTCATCATCTACTGAGGTGATGAGGCCATCCTACTGATCCAGAGCTTCCATACACTACAAGCAGGAAAAGACTGAAGAGCACTTGGAGGACAATCACATTGCCCACAAATATGTGGGAAACCCTGCTCCCTTATATTAGAGTATGGGTTCGTGATGCTTCCATTGCTCATTCTGGAGCATCATTCATCTAGACACTAATGGTATTCCCAAGAGAAAAATGGCAATTTTCCCCTTTATCTCATGAAGCCATTGAAATACAGATTACCACTGAAGTCTATACTTGTATTGAGTCCAAGGATCTCATGACTCTCATGAGTTTTCAGAACACAAGAGAAAAAATGTAAGGCACTTGATTTGCATGCACTAGTAATACTGTTGTCAAACGAGTAAGAAATACATCTTACAGGATGGACCTTGTCAAAAGGCTTCTCTTTCATTCAGTTCACATTTACAGCATCCCAGGACAACCACTGCTCCCACTGGAACCAGTAACCCAGACGGCAGATGCAAAAGGCTGGATACTTCATCACATTTACTGCAGAGAGAGCACCTGAAATGCAGCTTACTATCTTTTTTCAAAGAGAGATTTTTTTTAGATTGCGGCCTCCACCTGTATAAGATTTAACTCATCCAAGCCCCTGCAGTAAAATGGTGTAGAAATGCTTTTTACAACAGAATTTTACAAGTCATAGCCATTCAAAAAATACAGCTGTGTTTTCTCTGCCAGAGCAATGAAATACAATACTCATGCATACAATTCATGCCTTTGAGAGTATGAAATATAGCTATACATTACATCTAGTTCTTCTAGGTCTATTGGCTGAATTTACATCAATTCTTGTGATACTAATTAATGTATGCTAGGGTCAAACACTTAAAAATGTTATAAAAGTAACGACTAAACACTGGGAAACATCTGTCTAATGTTATGGAAAATATTGATTGAAATTGTTGAAATTTGCATATTTAAATGAATACTCAAACTGGCTTGGTAGTTGCATTCTACAAAGTACATTTCCTCAGCCATGTTATCAAACCCTTTCTTGGAATACCTTCACAATCTAGAGTATGCAAATACAGTATGTAACGAGATCCATCTAAGCATAGCTTACACGCATGCTAGCAAATGTGCCCAGTGGAAGAGCAGTGGGGTTATGAAAACTTAATTTACATCCTTAGTAGAGTTGGCAGACAGACAACTCTTAGGCGTTACGGAGACAATTGCTTTTTTGGAAGGAACAGGTAAAAAAGATCCACAAGGATTTCAGATTCCATTTTTTGAAGAATCTCTTCCTTCCTCTCCCTGGAAAGCAGACGAGAGCAAATGGATAGAAAAGGACTGCTGAAGCTGAAAGACATAAGCAGCTGGCTTCAATTCATTCAGTGAGAGTGATGGCTCCGCCATGCCTCCAGTACAAGCATGCATTCTTGCCAGGCTAAACTGAGCCCACTTGTGAGACAAACCAGGAATTCTCTCCCCAACCTTCTTTCTGTGGTTTTTAGAAGGGGGCTGCTCACCTTGCTGTGAAAATGCTAACAAGGTATGAGCTACACCATGAGACAGTGGCAAAAAACTCTTTGGAGATCTGCGCCAAAATATCAAGGGTAGCTCTTCAGGTGAACGCTAAAAGACATGACGAGAAACTCTAGGAGGATGAAGCATGGAGGAATGAATTTAGTGGCACAGGAGAGGATGGAGCTCAAACAAAAACACCCCTTCTTTCCCTTAACTCCGTTGCCACGTCACACCAGTTTTTTGAGACCATCCAAGTAAGTTCTCCAGTCACAGCTAACCATAATAACTACAAATGTAAACACTGCTCCACTACTGTTCAGCACTCTCCAAGGTAATTAATGATGGCTTAGACACCTGGAGTGAAACCCTAACCCCCCACTGCAATAATTTATGACCGACTTCGAGAAAGTGAATATGTCACACGCTGAGTGGGGTTTTTCACTGGCTACTGCCCCTAACAAGTGGAAAACCTGCCCTTTTTCTTTTCTTTTTTCTTTTTTTTTTTTATATGGCAATATCCAACTGCTCAATGCAACAATTTTCTGAAATGTTTTTACATCATGAAGGACTGTAACAAAGGCTTTTTGGAAATGCTGCTGAATTACTCTGATTGGCTGTCTTTTAGGTCTGCTTAAGTAAGGAATAAACGATTAAAGTCTCAAACACCGTTTGGTAAGGCAAACGAAGGCGTTAAAAACGCAGAGAGAACCATGAGCAGCTTTAAGGCTCCGGGAGTGGCACTAAGTTACACTACCCGCTGTTCTCAGTAGCCGAGCTGGTTCCAGTCGCAAGCTGCTACCGGAGAGCGATATTACCCACTTAACTCAAGCTCTAAAATACAGCGGCTCCTGACTTACTATGTGCATAATACCGCCACAGCAATGCTGGGTTTAGAAGTACCACTTTTTCTATGCACTTTACTAGGTAATAGAGTTTTCCCGGCGAGTTTTCCCGGCTTAGCAATTCACTTCTCATTTAACTTGCAACCGAAAAAGCGCTCTTCAGACGCTCCACACACCTACCAGCACCCCTATAAAAACACTTTTTTGCTGACTGCAGGGGAGCGGCTGACGGAGCGGCTGCACCGCGACTTCCTCCGGTCCCCACGGCCGGTTCCGCAGGGCACAGCACGGCAGGGGGACGCCGGGGCGACTCCGCGAGCGCGCCCTGCGCCCCGACGGCTCCGGCTCCTCTCGCACCTGTAGAGGTGTTCCCGTTCCCTACCAGCCAGGGCTCCCGACGGAGGGCAGAGGGCGGGACGCTGCAAGCATTCTCGAATGGAAGAGGGGAAAGGAGATCTCGCCGCAGCCGCAGGAACGGGCCCCTTACCTCGCGGGGCGGGCGCGGCGGCGCGGCCCGGGCAGAGCTGCAGGGCGAGCGGCAGGAGCAGCAGCGCGGTGCCGCACTCGCACCCCATGGCGGCCGCGGGCCGGGCAGGGCGGCGAGGAGGGCGCGCTGCTCCGCGCCGGGGCCGCTGTTTAACGGGNGGCCGGGGCTACCCCCGGAGGCGGGCGGGGGCCGCGGCGGGGGTGGCCGAGCGCTGGTATGGACCATGCGGTAGCGCGCCGCTGGGGGCCGAGCCGGGAACAAGCGGCACCAGTGGGGATGGCGGAGCTTGGACGCAGTTGGAGATTCTGTCGACGGCCCCAAAGTCAACACCTGGGGGGAACCGTGGCAAGAGTCTGCCCTTTGAGGAGTCCTGGAAATAGAAATGTGTTTAAATAGCTTTGAATTCACAGCATCACAAAATCGTTTAGGTTGGAAAAGACCTTTAAATCATCGAGCCCAACTGTTAATAAGCAGCTGTGCTTATGACCAGTCACGTGAAGATGGCCTCAGAAGTGATTTGGGTGTTCTTTGAGAGCCAGTAAGAGCTCTGTCAGTTCAGAACGAACAGCAAGTCCAGCACTATTGTGAGCAGCTCTTTTGGGAACCACCAGCCTGGTGAGGGAAGTTAGGAGAGCTCCAAAAGCATGGAGATAATGGCGACTTGTTCATCTGGTCCTGCTGAGTGCAGGACACTTAACTTTGAGGCTGGCACCTCCAACAACATAGCCATAGTTATACTTTAAAATTTCTTTCACCTCTCTTTTTGTGTTCCTGTGTGTTTCTATGTTTCTTTGTGACTACATCTTTATGTGTCTTCTGCCAATAATACAGCCATTGTCTTTGCAAAGCCTTCTCACAAGTTTCTTTGCCTGCTCTGCAGATCAGGTGTTGAGTCTCAACTGTTAGGGTTTTGCATATATTAGAACAGATTCCCTCTCATGCATATGCTAAATCAAAACATACGAGAATCCTCCGATGTGTGGACTTGGTCTTGGTAGGAATTTAAATACTCTGCTTTTCCTAACTGAAGAATGGCACTAAAAGGGGTCATGCAGATTGCAGACTGAAGCAAATTGAGTTTCTAGAAGACTCTGACTAGCAAAGAGAGTTATCTGCTCCTCTATTTCATTTAAAGAGCTTAGGAACATTGGGAGTGCTCAAACTGACCAGACTGACACCACTGATGAAGCTTGTTTGTCTTATCAAACCCTCAAACCCCCAAACCCAATAACTTAACCAAACTCAATTTTAAAGAAACCCAATCTGCTTCTTTCAAGTACAACAATTTTCAGCATTGTATGTGCCCTCAGGATGTCATTATCCCATTGTTTGTCCTCTACTTCAAAAAATTCTAGCCTCTGCAATGCTGATGTTAAAAAAGCACAGGTAAAAGGGAGCTAGTGAGAAATACCAGCACAGGTAAAAAGGAGATAGTGAGAAATACCAGCACATGGTGGGCTTCCAAACCTGCTGCACAGCCCTCTCTCTCCTGTACCTCCCTTTGTGCCTCAGCCCTGTGGATGAACCTCTGTCACATCAGAAACTCAGGAAGCCATGGTTGGTCCCTTCACAGCTTGCTATTCACATGCAGTTGGAAAAGTTGGAGCTGTCTGGTATTATTTACATCATAAAAAGTAGGGCAACAATAGAAGGGAAATTTTATGTTAAGCAAGCAAAGTAGTGTTGATTAATGTTGTGTCACATCAGGGTTGGTGCATACAGCTAATGAGCACCACAGAGAACAGCCCTTGGGGAGCTCATTGTGTGTGAGGCAAGACACAGCATGCTGCAGAGCTGGGGCTGCCGAGCATGCTGTGCAGGAGCTGCTGGAACAGCTGTGCTACTGCACAGAGCACGGCTGTGGGCTGCTCTCCAGCACAGGCACCGAGATTTTCAAATACCTTTGGCTGGCCTATATTCATATGCCCTCCAACTGTCCTCCCCATGTGGTATATACCCTATAACACACTCTGCTTCTTAGCTTATCCATGTAGCAGTGTTGACCCACTCCTTTAGTTATTCATTTCTTCCTCTGTCCATCACCAGGCAGAAGAGTGCTCACCCACATCCACTGTGTCCCAGCATGGTGCTATTGTTCCTCCTCACCCCACTGATCTTCTAAATATATCTCTACACAACAAGCAGTGCTTTGGCTTCACTCCCACTATCCTTGCCCCTGCAGTGGAAGTGACAGGAGGACATGGTGGCGTCAAAGGGCTGGCCAGGAGCTGCACAGGAGAGTGAGAAAAACAGAGCATCAAGTGCAGGGTGCTTGGAACAGGGAGAAAGAGGGAGGCTGAAAGGGGGAGAGCACCTGCTTATTCCTTGAGCTTACTTACAAAGAATGCACGTGGAAGCAATGTTTCGCAAACAGGCCATGAGGCACAATGCAATATGACAGAAGTGAACCAGTTCACAATGTTTAAAAACAGAAGCTTAAGTCCATGTTTAGAAGAATTTACTCAGTACGTAAAAGTCACTGTAATTTTCTCAGTTTTCATTTCTATGCTGTATTTTATTGGTGGAGTATGTTACAGACTGAAAGGGATTTGTGCTCAAGCACAACCTTCTTCAAGGGATTTTACAAAATAGAATGTTTATCTGCTGTCTGGAAGGTGCTATTTGACCTTCTAATCAACATTTTCAATAAAAACAATGGAATACTAGCAATTGCCTTTTCACTCTTGTGTATTCTCTGAAGTACAAACTCCAGCTTAATTTACTGGAGGTTAAGATCTTGAATAAGAATCAAGACTCAACATATGATTAATGGACATTTTGTTTACAAGAAACTTTCATAATTTTGTAAGGAAGTTAAAAATATGTGACTAATTTTTCATATGGGATATGACAGAAAACCTCAAATGTTAAAATATTTGACCTGCTTACTTTACATCAGTCAGTAAGATTTTAAGCATACAGAATACAGAGAAGCTGCAAACATTACAGATTGCACTTTACAGAAGAGTCTGTAACTTGTTCAAATTCCAAGTAACGGGGTAGGGGAAATAAAAAGGAACCCCTGCTGCTTAATTCACCTTTCATGTTTTGTTCCTAATATGCATCAGGTGACTCACTGTTTTGGTGGAATTATATGGATGATTAAAAGTCAGGATTCGTGGGCAATTAAGATATAGACATCTTAATGCAAGTAAAATATCAGCTCTAAACCACATACTTCCATGTTTATGTCAATACTTATGGGTTTGATCTTGCCTCATTTTCAGAAAAAAAAATTGAAGGTTTCAAAGGTTACAAGTTTCAAAGACAGGTTTCAAAAGAATTTTTGCTTTTTCCAAAATACAAATTGAAGCTCCACTTTTTCAAGTCAAGTCATATATCCATCTTCAATGCACCTATTTGCTTTTCATTTACACTAATAAGAATTCCACTTAGGCAACCAAGAGGAAAAAGTTCCTGACATGGGGGAGGGAAGATGCGGATTGCCTTTTTTTTCATCTTTGCTCTAGAACCCACAAAAACAGAGATAAATTGGGCCTAAAGGCAATGCAAAGCTTACTTCCCTATTTACCTCCTAAGCCTTCTTTCAGCCTGCCTTAAGAAGAGCCAGAAGGTGGCTCATAGAATCATAGAATGGTTAGGTTTTTCTTAGGAAAAGACTTTAAAGATCATCAAGTCCAATCATCAACCCAGCAGCACCACCACCACCATGTTCACTACTAAAATGTGTCCTCAAGTGCCACATACACATAGGGTTTTTTAACATTTTCAGGGATGGTGACTCCACCACTTCCCTGGGCAGCCTGTTCCAATGCTTGACAACTCTTTCAGGAAATAAATTTTTCATAATATCTAGTCCAACGTTCCCCTGGTGCAACTTGAGGCCATTTCCTCTGGTCCTATCATTTGTCACTTTGAAGAAGAGGCCAATCCACACCTTGCTATATCCTCCTTTCAGGTAGCTGTAGAGAGCGATAAGGTCTCTCATGAGCTTCCTTTTCTCCACAGTAAACAACCCCAGCTCTCTCAGCTGCCCTTCATAGGATTTGTGTTCCAGATCCTTCACCAGCTTCTTCTGCTCCTCTCTGGACATGCTCCAGCATGTAAATGATGCTCCTGTAGTACGGGCCCAAAACTGAACACCTGATTCAAGGTACGTCCTCATGAGTGCTGTGTATACAGGGATAATCACTGCCCTGGTCCTGCTGGCCACACTATTTCCGATACAAGCCAGATGTCATTGGCCTTTTTGGCCACCTGGGCACATTGCTGGCTCTTGTTCAGCCACTGTCGACCAGAACCTCCAGGTTCTTTTCTGTCAGGCAGCTTTCCAGCCACTCTGCCATCAGCCTAAAGCTTGTTGTGAACTAAGGGCAGGGCCCAGCACTGGGCCTTGTTGAACCTCATACCGTAGACCTTGGCTCACTGATCCAGCCTGTCCAGATCCATCTGCAGAGCCTTCCTACCCTCCAGCAGATCAGCACTCCCACCGAGCCTGCAAACTGATTGAAGGATCCCCTTGATCCCCTTGTCCAGGTTGTTGGTGAAGGTATCAAACAGGGCTGGCCTCAGTAATGAGCCCCGGGAAAATATTACTTGTAGAAATAGATGTTTGGGATCACAGCTGTTAGGAGCCATTGTTCTCTCCAGAGCTTGTGCATCTCAGGGAGGCACTGTGAACAGGCCAAAGCAAAGTACCTGGACAGATAAAGAAGTCAGCTGTTGCCTGTAGGGAGGAAAATATATGAAAAGTGTCCTTAAGAACATACATCTTAAGTACATCTTTATGGGGAAAAATGTAATGTATCCATTAAAAAAAAAAATTAGCAACTGTTAACATTGCCAGTGATATGCTTTCCTGAGAAAACAGGTGGACATGTATTTCTTGTCCCATGTTCCTCATAAAACGAAGCTGAATGATCTCAGATCATAGGTTTTGTGTGTCATAGGTTTTATGACACTTTCTTCCACAAATTTTAGGTGAATCTGAAATCACAGATCTGGGAGGGAAGAAGGACAAATGAAGCTTTGCCCTCATTCTCCTCTTTATGCACAGAAGACCTGAATAAGAGTAGTCAGTGCAGGGGTTTTTTAAAGTCAGGGTGTGCAGTATTTTTTCCTTGTGTGGGAATTGGAAACTTGACTTAGGTTTAGATGTGCTATAGCACGTCTGCATGAGCTCTGAAACAAACAGCCTGACAATTTGACTCCTTCAAAGGCCCACAGTAAAACCCACACTGAATGGGTTATCATTATAACCTGGTCAAAACTGGTAACGTATGATCAGAGTTCACTGTTTTTAAAGCCAAATTGCTGACAACTGTTCTTCACATTTGATGAAGAGCCACAATTTTTTTTTGCTCCTGTGTAAAGTAACATCACCATGTGTAGTAATAGGGCTGGAGGGTAAGGGTTCAGCCAGGCGGTACCAAAAGAATTCCGTGAGGACAGCAGTGGTGCCGCAGGGTGAGTGGAATTTCCTCACAGGGTCACGGCTGCGGGGCTGTCCAAGTCCTTTCCCAAGATGTTGACCCCCACCTGGATACAACCTGAAAGGAGGTTATAGCCAGGTGGCGGTTGGCTTCTTCTCCCAGGCAACAAGTGACAGGACAAGAGGACATAGTTCTCAATTCAGGAAGGACATTGAGGTGCTGGAGTGTATCCAGAAAAGGGCAATGAAGCTGGGGAAGGGTCTGGAGCACAAGTCCTATGAGGGGCAGCTGAGACAGCTGGGGTTGTTTATTGTGGAGAAAAGGAAACTCGTGGGGGACCTTACTGCTCTCTACAGCTTCCTGAAAGGAGGATGTAGAGAGGTGAGGGTTGGCCTCTTCTCCCAGGTAGTAAGTGACAGGACAAGAGGACATAGTCTCAAGCGGTGCCAGGGGAGGTTTGGCCTGGACATTAGGAAGAATTTCTTCATAGAAAGGGTGATTAGACACTAGAATGAACTGTCCAGGGAGGTGGTGGTCTCCGTCCACGAAAGTGTGTAAGGAAAGACTGGACGTCGCACTCATGGTCTAGTTGACGTGGTGCTGCTCGGTCACAGCCTGGACCCCACTGATCTCAGAAGCCTTCCCCAAACCAACCGATTTCTGTGATGCCCCTCCAGCCCCGGAGCCTCGCTGCCACCGCCCTGCAGGGGTCAGGACACGCTCCGCCCCCAGGGCCGCGCCGGCGGTGCCCGCAGCCCGCCGCCCTCGGCGTCTCCTTCTTCCGCCCCGCTCGGGCGTCTCCGTGTGGCGGCAGCAGCGCCGCCCTGCCCAGCCGGCGGACAAGATGGCGGCTCCCATGGAGCTGAGGTGCTGGGCAGGCGACTGGGGGCTGCCGTCCGTGCACCCGGAGTCTCTCACCGTCATGGTAACGGGCAGCCGCCCGCCTTTGAACGGAGGGAGGGAAGGAGGAAGCGGCGGCGCCCTGGGGCTTGCCTGCCACCGTCACGGCCGTCCGCGGGGCTCCTTGCTGCGGGAGAGGCCGGCAGCGGGAGGCGCGGCGTTGGGCGCGCGGCACGGCCCGGCTCGTGCCTCACAGGAGCCGCGGGCTGCGCTGCCGCCCTTCCCGGAGGTGCCGAGCCCTTCTCCAGGGCGCTGCCGCCCTTCCCTCGGGGGACGAGCCCTTCCCGGGGGCTGCGGGGCCTCTGCACGGCGGTTCCTGGACTCATGTTAGCGCAAGGAAGCCCGACCGAAGCCCATCGCGCCTCTCCACGCACTTGCTGCTAGTCCATCTTCAGTGCCCGAAGATGTTTAAAACAACTTCCGAAGTGCTGTCTTACGATTTTCCTACACATAGTGACAAAATGTAACCCCTGTCTCTCCCAATCTTTATTGCAGGCTTACGCCAAATTTTCTGGTGCTCCCCTGACAGTGAATACTATAAGTAGCTCCTGGAAAGCTCCAAAAGGTACCATCTTTGCAGTCTTTATTCTTTTAATCACAGCTGCTTTATAAATGAATGTTCCAGTTTCTGCGTTTGCATTGGGTTTGTGTTAATGAGTGCAGCCTGCCCCAGTTAAATGACTTCACAGGATCAAGTGTGATGAATTTGGGGGAATAAAATAATGGAAGACATAAATAAAGTGCTTCAAAGGACCATTTATTACAGTGTATATGGGAGAAGCAGCAGTCAGTCAACAAAGCAGTAGTGCCAAGTACATAACTGTTTCAGGCAGTCTAAATTGATGGTATACTGAAAGCAAATTTTTAAGGTTTTTGCACTTTGCATATTTATAATGATAGTAACTAGACTTGTGTGTGGAAATAGCTCTTTAATTATACATAATTTAAGGCGCTGGTATAGTTGGAAGTGCAATGTGAGCCTCAGCAAGTATAGCTCACAGTAGCTGGGATGTTTATAAGTGTGCTGAATTAGAGTGGTTGACTCAGAAAAGGTGGAATATAAAGTGTCAGAGATGACTTCTTTGTTTTGGATGCTCCTACTCATTGCTTGTTTGCTCAGCATTTCAGTTGTTGTCTTGGTGCATTTCAGAGCGGTAACATCAATGTAGGGTTAAAGTATTCTGTCATTTATACTTAACCACATCATCATTTTAGCTTTAGCTTACTGTATTCATATGGAAGTTGACCCTTTGGCTTTTGCTTTTCAGTGTGTTGTTTTCTGTTAGGAGCAAATACCAAGAACTAGCTGGGTGTACTTGCTAAAAGTTTGGTGGGTTTCCTCATAGCAAAAATACATAAAATCCATTAAAAAAATCAATCCAAATAGTAAGTCTTGGTGATAATTGATACTTTAATAGTAGCTAGCAGTGCAGTCCTGTTCGGCTTATTGAGGCAGTTATGTTGTGAATGTGTAGAAAGAAAGTATGTGTAGAGAGAAAATTAGAGAGACAAAGGCAAGTTTGAATTTTATCTTGCCACTTCTCTTAAGGATAACAAAAAGTCTTTCTACAGATACATCAATAGCAAAAGGAGGGGCAAAGAAAACCTCAGTTCTTTATTGGACATGGAGGGGAACATAGTTATCAAAGATGAGGACAAGACTGAGGTATTTAGCACCTTC
>VXAY01003315.1:102547-145260 GCA_013399855.1 Oxyruncus cristatus
GGGGTTTTTATTTGGTTTTTTTTTTGGGGGGGGGAGGGCGAAGAACAGTGTCCTGAAACAACTTATTGTGGCCATGTTTTGTTTTTCTGGAAAAAGCTTTGATTAAGATGTGGTATGTCGGATGTGAGCCACACAACTGGAAGCCTTTTGAACTGTTCAGTTAGAACTTTGGTTTTAACCAAAGTTAACCGTTAAAATGCCCATCAATAATTTAATTTTTCAGTTTTAAATAACACATGGCCACATTCCCTCACCGTTTCAGTGTAATTACATTAGAGCTATAAAACCCACAGACACTTAATCTCTTGGATGACTTTGGTTTCAGTTTGTACAGAAAAAAATATTCTGACCAGATGATATCGTAAGCTACCTCTTCAGCTGACCCTGATTTCAAAGTCATCATTTCATAGTAGCTTTTATTTTGAGATTTATATGTAATTTCAAAACAAAATTTTAGGAAGTTCAAACCTGTTCCCGTATGTCTGCAACTTTTATTGTAATATATTTTCAATATATGTGTCTATATATAGTATGTACATAATATAATGCAGATACATATAGATCTTTGTAATATCTTTGGTGTTTTTCTTTATTTGGAAGGTAGTTATCGCCTAAATTATATACTCCACTCAAAGGATTAGTATATAACTTCATGGAGCCTGATTGCCTTAAATTAGAATAAATCCTGGTTCTTCTGCTTCTCTGACAGAGGTCTTACATGGCAAGTTTTATAAGATGTCTACTATTCTCATTGAAATTTCAGTTATATTTTTCCTTGTCTTGCTAAAGCTGCACACTTTCTGGATTGAGGCTGAAAATTACTGCAGTGTGACAAAGCCATGGTTTGCCTCAAGGATTGCCTTTCCACTGCGTTTGTATCTGCCTGGAAAGATGTCCAGGGAAGCACTGAACAGAATCTTGCTGACCAAGGGAGGGCCTCCACTCTACAGTCTCACTGAAGTGGAAGCACAGGTATGTGTTGTGTAGTAAAGGACTCGTAAGTTGGTTCTGACAAAAGCAAAAACTGAAACAGTCTAGCACACTGTCAAATGCTGAATGGTGCTGTGCATGCCAGCCTTGCTACACCTAAGGCTCTTAGACAGTCTTGTGTTTCCTCAGATATACAGGGATGCCAAGGAGTGCCTAAATCTCCTGTCGAAGAGATTGGGAACGTCTCAGTTTTTCTTTGGAGATAGGTGAGTGTGGTTTGGTGTTTTTGTTTGTTTGTTTGGGGTTTTTTGTAGATGACTAATAAAACAGGTACCATGTGACTCTGTGAGCACTTGAACTCTTTTTTTTTTTTTTTTTAACTGGCCAGAATTTTAAAAGTGATGCACAGTAGTTTCATGTCTCACACGCTGCTTTTCAGATAAATCTGAATGAACAAACAGGCCGCAAACAAGATCTTCAGACTGAGGCAAAGTGATATCTCCCTTATCCAGCATTTTTCCACAGAGAAGCAGATGCTGCCCACAGCTGCTAGTAAAATGTGAGGTGCACTAGAGAACCTTTTTCTAGCCACAGTCACCTCCTGTCTTTGTATGTACAAAAAATGCTTTAGGCCTGAGGTATTACTACTGCCCCCATGGGAGGAGAGAATAGGTTTGGGAACACTCCACTTCCCGTGGTATGTATTCAGAGCAGGAAGCGGACAGGGCCAAGAACATAGCGCCAGCAGGTCCCAAAATGCACGATCTGTGCCTATAGTTGCTGAAGTCAGACCACTCCATGAGAGAGGATCCTGGTCCCCTGGCATATAACTTGAATTTCGTGGTGCCAGAAATGCATTTTAGAGTGGCTTGTTTATCAGTGTATGTGACAGCATGACTGTGCTTTAATGCTGAAGTTACTGTTTCAGCTTGCCAGCACATCTCTAGTTCAGAGGTGCTGAAATGAGTAGATAGTTGTTACAAAGCATTTGCCAAGTTGATAGACAAAGATGGAATCACAGAAGAGCTGTGTTCTGTCCTGAGTTGTGTTTGACATATACAGAAAACTGTTAAGTTGTAGAAGTCTTAACTGTCTTACCTCAGTTACTTTGGTGTCTTCTTTTGTCATTCTTCTTAGGCCTACCACCTTGGATGCCTTTGTGTTTGGTTTCCTTGCACCACTTTATAAAGTGTGCTTCCCCAGGGTACAATTACAAGAGCACTTGAAACAGCTTCCCAATCTGTGTCGATTCTGTGATGATATTTTAACTTGCTACTTCAGGTTAAGTGTCTCAGGTAAGCTGTGTTTCTTTTCCCCTTTTTGTCATGTATACTTCTGTTTGGACTAGTACTCCAGGATTCCATCTGTGAGCCAAGGCAGATTAGCTTTTACGTAGTTTATGCTAGAGTTTTTGTGGGAAGTGAAGTGGAGAAACCTCTGAAGTTCAGCAGAAGGGATTGAAAATTAAAAGCAGAGGTTAATACTCAGTTTTAGATTCTGTCAAGCATTGGCAAAATCTTATGGCTTATGCTTAGTACTGTTTTTCTCACATAGAATGGCTTTTTCACTCCAATTCTTCTTTGCATGAAAATACTGCATGAACTTTCTCTCCAATGTGTGGTTATTTTTTATGGATTTAAAAGCTTTTATAAATACCTTTTCACTCTTCATCTTTTTGCCTTCACTCTCCAGGCCATTCTCCGGCTGGACAGGATACAGCAGATGCTAATCTGCAGAAACTCACACAGCTTGTAAATAAGGAATCCAACTTGATTGAAAAGGTTACTTTTGCTTCAGTCTCTAATTATTCTGCTTTTTGTCGTTACTTGTTCACAGATATTCTTGCGTGGCAACTGCAACTGTACAATGGACTTTACTTTTCTACTGAGTTACGTTGTGTAGAGAGGCAGGAAAAATATTACATTACTTGGAAGGAGTAATTAATGAAGCTCTGTACTTAAAGTATTTTTAATACAACCAAAAGAACATTGTCTTGCAGGTGTGCATACCAACGGAGGAATGGTATCTTTCCTCAAGTGTGCATTCAGCAAAGGAGGAGGCAAATGTATTGATCAAAATTCAGAAATGGTCCTACAAATTAAGACTGATCACCAGCTTTCCTTGCTCCCAACTGCATGCGGTAGTAACTAACCTGTAGTCACTAGCTTTTATTTCTTATATTCTTTGTTTCTAAGGCTGTCACTCAGCACCTACTAAAAGCTGTACAATTTATGTGAAAAATACTTGTAAAGAATTAGTCTTTTTACGCAGACAGAACACTCTAACTGGAAGAATAGAAGGCATTTCTTCCTGAAAAAGACCAATGATCATTAACTATGATCAGCTTCTGTAGCATTAGGTATTGATCCTCTTTCTGGCATTGAAATGTGGCTATGGAACTTTTAAACGATGGGTTATGCAAACATTTGTCAGTCATGATTGAAGTAAACCTGATCCTGCCTTAAGGAAATGGGATGGACCACACAGCGTCTGCGGATCTCCCTTGTGCTGTCTTTTATTCTGTACTAACCAAACTTTGGAGATCACGTTACACATAGGGCATTAGATTGATTTCCTATGAAAATGTTAATTATTTATATTCAGGGATTAATTTTAACCTGTCTTTGAAAAGCTGTTATCACAAGTTCTTTATTAAGTGCTTTTTGTAATCTGTAACTAATAAAAATTCACATAGTGCCTCCAGAACATTTCTGGTTTGAAAAGATTTATTCTTGCATGGTGTTGAACATACAAAAGCATCCATTGATGTTAGCAGTTTGAATCTTGATCTCCATTCTAGCAGTATTTGGCTATTGTACAAAATTTTACCCTTAGGAATAGGTAGCAGTGTTGCTTCCTTCAGTAATCTTGACAAAGTGACTTGAGTAGAAGCACACCAGTTTGCCATGGGTTTGATGCACCATATATAACGGAATGAATAGCAGCTCTACCACAAGCATGTATTTGGGAGTGGAAGGAAAACAAAGCATCAGTTTTGGTTGGTCCTGAAGTAAGAGGCTAAAAGTGCCCCAAACCTGCATTAATGATGGCAGCCCTAACAAATAAGACTAATGCTATAATCTGTATTCTACTGTTTGCCAGATCCGGCTCTCATTATTTCTCTGCAGATGGATGACAACCTTCGCAAGAGCCCTCAGCACCCCCCTCGTAAGCTGACAACGCTCAAGCTTGCTGCAGGTGGAGAAGAAAGCAGCCCATTTAATCGTTTGTCACCTTGACACCTCTTGTTGCCCATACATGTGTGTTTGCCTTCAACCGAGTGCCACAGTAAATTTTTTTCACATGAATGTTGTTTTGCAAGGGACAAATCTGCTAATGGGTAGAAGTAGAGAAGAAATACAGCTTTACAGTCTTCTTGTTCTTTTACGAAATTGCATAGTTAAGGCTGACCACACACTAAGCTTGAGGCTAAGCTAAACAAGGCCTATTACTGCAGATGTTAACATGATTTTGTACAGCGTATTTTTGCCTTTAGCCTAGGAGAAATGTTTACCAAAAGTTAAAATTCTGCTTATGGAATGTTCACCATTATTTTATTTTTTGGCTTTTGATTTTACTGTAATCATGTTACTGTATGTGAGTAGGTATACTGTTGTATCTGTCTGAAAATGACAGAAGTCCAGTTGTGAAGTCTGAAAAGAAACATTTTTGCCCTTTGTTGCAGTTGAGAAATGAAAAGCAATGAGAGGAAGGTAATTTTTTTATTGTGCTTTAATGAACACACTTGGGTTTAGTGTTTTGGGTTGTTTGCATTTTTGAAAATTTGTCATGTTGTACTTTGACGGGGATTGTGGAAAGCACGTGCGCTATGGGGATTAAAATTATGCACAATGCTAACATTTCAGTACCTCGTAATAGTCCTTTGTGAAACAGGCTTAACCTGTGCACAGAGTAATACCATATGCTGCAAAACTGTTAAGTCAAAATCACAGAAGACTGGTAGTGGATGGAGAAGTTGGATTGGTTGCTGTCAGGACAAGAGGCCTGACTAGCAAACACTGCATCTCTGGATTGAAAGGAGCTGGTTAGGGCTTTATAAGAAAGCCAATGTAGGCTTTTAAATTTGTCACAGATGCCTCTTGATCAGTTTTGTCTTTTCAATAAGCACTACAGTTCATTCAAAACCTAAAATAAAAGATTTCTAAATTTTTATTGTATGCCAGTCTATCTAGTTCAGAGTTCGTTTCTGTCTGCAAACTGTAACACATTGCAGGGCACAATTCTGCTTAATTACATTTTCTCTTTGACAGGAGCCTTGCCAGTTCTAGAGACACAAGCAATTCCATTACAAGAGAGATGCTGTAAACAGCAACGTACTGGTGGGGTCTTCATGAGTGGGTGTAAAGAGAATTAGTCAAGGAGATTGGCCAAAATGGCAGCTCTTGGGATACAGAATTCTCATTAGCTGTATGTGTGGGATGACTGTTTGGGAGTTTTTTTCTCCTTTTTCTGGCCAAGTCGAAATAGTTTTTTCAGCTTCCCTTCAGCTACTAGTCATGTGTGAGATACACAGATAAGTTGTATCCTATTTGTAAAGACAAGACTGTAGATTGTGTACATACTGTGCTTTCAGACTTGATATGTAAGGAATGTAATATCTCTAACATTTCCTAATTGTAATAGAATGTTGGGTTTCTAATGAGCACTTTAAAATAATGTTTAAGCGTCATGCTCTTACCAGAGTATTTTTTGCAGTGATGTGAAATTAATTTAGCTCATACTCATAATAACTGTATGAACTGACAGTCCACTACATTCGGAAGTAATTCAAATGCTTAAAATTTTTAACTGCCTATATCTTGACAAGAATTACATGAGATCGAATCACATGGCTTTTCGAAGTTTTTCATTTATAAACATGGCTATGGAGAATATGCCTTAGTTTGTTGCTTTTGTGAATATATACACACAACCTATAAAATCTCTTTGTAAAAAGGGTCATTAAGATTAAAATTTTGGATTCGTAGTGGAATTTTGGTGGAGTTTTTTTGTGGAAACTATGTTGAGTTTTTTGAATGTTTTTCTTTTTTCCTTGTAAAAAAAAAAAAAAAAGAAAAACTGCTGGCTGCTAGGACACAGAAATTGAAGCAACTGAACATATCCATGAGATCAGATTTTAAGTTTTAATCACACCTCTTCAGTACCATTTCTTTCTTTCAACCCGGCTGCTTTTGGGAAGGGGGCAATAGGGAGGCACACATCTTCTGATCTTACTAAATGTGAACTGTGGGCTGCGCAACAGCAAAATTTTGGCAAAACAATGCCCAGGGAACTTAATTCACTGGATGGCAGAGGACAACAAGGCTAGAGATCACAGCAAACATTGCCTGCAGTTATGCACACCATCAACGCTGCACAGCCTTGCACTTTCCTATTTTACTTTTTAGCCAAGGTGAATTCAAAACCAAACTCCTTTATGTGGTAAGTGTCATCTTTGGCCTGGTAACTCGGGCTTGCCCCTTAGTTTAGTGGCATATTTTGTGTGCCTGAGTTCTGAAGCAGGGAGTTTGATGATGTCCAGGATGGGATCAGTTTGAGTAACTTGCTGTCTGCATCTGAAGTAGTCAAAGCTCCTCTGGCTGGGGGAGAAGGGTGGGATCTAGGTGTGATTTGTCTTAAAGCAGGTACCTAAAATAGTGAATTGAGTCCTGGACAAGTGCTCTGTCTGCTCAGTGTAGAGGAAGTGGTAGCTGCCTAACTCAGCCATAAAATGAAAACCTGCTGTGGCAGTTGGCTTTTCCACTGCTGCCTGAGCTGGTGGGTGGTCCAAAAACACAAGGAGTCAGCCAGCCTTCTGTACAGGCAGCAGTGGTGGAGCCTTGAAATTGCTGTGTGCAGCCTTCTCCCTGTGCAGAGCCGCTGACTGCTGTACCTACTCCAGCTCTGCAGTCTTGAAATTCTGGGCTTTTGGTGCACGCACCTACAGCGCAGGTGCAGGATATACCCTGCATTACCTTTGTCCTACCAGGGAAGCTGATGAGCCTCATCCTCTCTACCCTCCCCCGGAAGGCAGTAGTTGGGAACAGATTACTACCTAGAAAGCAACTCGTCCCGCTGCCAGTTCTAAGTGGGGTGGACTGCTATGGGAGTTGCAGGTTTAACGCCTTTTCTCCAGGCAGTCTTGTGTTGAAATCATATGTGTAGATATCCTTAGGGCTGTTCTCTGTTTTTCTGTGTCAGCTGGTTGTAGGAATGGATATATTTCAGAAGAAATAAGATTAAAAATATTACAAATTCATTGCTATGAGTATGTTCTATTTAGCATTTCCAAGGTAGCTTTAAAAATGTCTTTTTCCCCATTCTGAAAATATTGTTACATTAGGCTTTTATATACACTTATCCATTGGTGAAGTCACACCACTTTTGCTAATGTAGTGAGGCATTCCATTAAGAAAAAACACCTTATTTGATTCCTGGTTAAAATGGTTTGCAGATTCCCTCGAGTAGGTTTCTTCTCTTGCTTGGTATGACTCTTGGCATTGCAGCGGGAGCCATTCATAGTGCTATATTTTTTTCCACACTGAAAGTCATAGCAGCTTTATAAGTCACCCTGACAAAATTTGTAGCTCAGAAATCTGGATGATCTGTGCTGTTGGCAACAAGCTGTCCAATCCCGAACATATTTAAAGACCATGTTAATTGTCATGGGTTCAGGTGGCTGGGTTTTTGGTAGTAGGGGGGCCACAGAAGTGATTTCAGTTGGAAACTGCCAGAAGTTTCACTGCCCTATGAGGAGCCAATAATAGCTGGCTCCAGGAGGGATTCCTGTCAAAGCAGAGCCAATGGTGCTTCTGTGATGACATACTTAAGAATAGAGCAAGAGAAGGGGATTGTGCAGAAGAAATTCCACCCTGGAGAAGAGCAGAGGAGAACATGGAATAACAAGCAGACTCTGAGGTCAGTGCAGCAGAGAGGTGGGGGAAGAGCGGCCCAAGGGTCCCCCTCTTCCCCTTCGGCAGGGGAAGGCCTGAGAGCTGCAGCTCTTGCTGCCTGTGATAGACCATTGGAGTGCACAGACCCCCTGCAGCTCATGCTGGAGCAAGTGGATGCCTGAAAAGGCTGTGACCCTGTTAGAGGCCTAAGATGGAGCAGGGTGCTGCTGGAGACCTGTGGCCAGCGGCTGGTGGAGAGAAAAGCCCATGCTGGAGCAAGTTTTCCTGGGCAGGACTTGTGGCCCCTGTGGGAGACCCATGTCGGTGACACATATCTGTGAAGGACTGCACCCCATGGAGGAGGGGTGGACTCACACTGGAGAGCTCTATCAAGGACTGTCTCCTGTGAGAAGGGACCTCACGGGAGCAGGGGAGGGACTCAGAGCTGTGGCCCCCCTGCATCTGTGGTGAAGACTATGGTGAAGCAAGTTGTCCCCTTGCAGCCCACAGAGGACCATTGGGGTGCAGAGACCCCCTGGACCCCCATGGAGAAGTGATCCATAGAACAGCAGATTGAGAAGAGCTGCTGTCTGAGAGATGGACTCACTTTAACCAGTGGCAGAAGCAACAACTGGCTGTAGCCCCCCCTTCCCCCTCCCCCTGCACTGCTGGGTGGAGGAGAGAGAACATGGAGGAATGAGGAGGGGGAGAAGGTGTCGTGTTTTAAGACTGTTTTATTCTTGAACAGGTGGCAGTCACGAGTATTGAGGCCATGCTGCTGAGAACACAGCTGTGTTGGGCAGGGCACGTCTCCAGGACGGAGGACTGCCGCCTCCCCAGGATTGTGCTCTATGGCGAACTCGCCACTGGCTGCCGCAAGAGAGGAGCCCCGAAGAGGAGATACAAGGACTCCCTGAAACAACATCTCAGCCTTGGCCATATTGATCATCATCATTGGTCTACTCTGGCCTCCGATCGGGAGACATGGAGACACACCATCTATAATGCTGCTGCCTCTTTTGAGATCACACGCAGAATCATTTCTGAGGAGAAAAGACAACGCAGAAAGAACCGAGTCTTGCCAGTACCACCAAAGGAGACTTTCTGCTGTGCCTTTTGCAATCGGACTTGTCTATCTGGCATTGGCCTTTTTAGCCATCAACACAGTTGTAGCAAGTGTGGGTAGAGTCCTTCTCTAATCTTCATTCGCAAAGCCTAGCCATGATGATGATGATGATGATGATGATGATTATTCTTTTACTCTTTAGCTCTTATTCTGTCAGCAATTAATTTAGCTTTTAGTTTGTTAGCAATAAATTTAAGCTCTACCCCCACATGTGTTTCGCAGTTCTTATCTGTACTCAGGAATCCTCAGCAGTTTTTTCTCTCCTCTGTAGAGTTGCAGCAGGAGGGGGAATGTAACAGCTTTTGGTGGGTATTTGAAATCCGGCCAAGGTCAAAACCACTACACATGGGTGTCAAGCAGTTCATTAAGTAGAAGCAGTCCCTGTGTAAACATTTTGGTACTCAGCTCAAATTTGCCAAGCCATTTTCACAAGGGTGGCTAGGCAGCCTGGCAACTCACACAAACACCTCACAGTGTTTATTTCGAAGAGCGGAGAGGTAAGGGGGGAGAGCACACACAAGGAAGTGCAAAGTCTCTGCAAAGCTCTGACTTACCCAAAGGAACCTTCAAGTAAGTGATGGAGTTAGAAAACCATCTTCACTTGTATTTTTCAATAGCTGCAGTGAATGATCAATTTACCAGTTGCTGCCAGCTGATTTTCTGTTGGCACAGCAACAATTTTGTGAATGGTAATAATGGTCATGTTGGGAGCTGTCCTTTGTGATTTGAGGAATACACTGTTGTCCTGACTGCTTGCAACAGTGTCCTCATGCCTGCCCTGTCACCTTTGATGCATCATTCTCTGTAGAATTCCACATAGATATCTCCTACTGACGTTCTTACAGGTGTTTGTCACTGGCATTATTGCATATTTAGGTAATTATTTAAAACAAATATGGCTGGGTTTGCCACGCATTCTGGTTGGTTTTATTTTAAATCTTAACTCTCCCTCTCCCGCCTTTTTCCATTACTGCAGTCAGTTATTTCAACTTTTATTTAACTTGCACTTGAATGTCATAGCATTAAAGAGTCAGATGCTGAAGGGCAAGTCCTCAGGTTTTCATGTGGGTTTCAGCTATGGTGTGTGTATCTTTGTGTTCTGAGCATTAATAAAGGCACAAACAAAAAAACCACCGCAACATAAAAGAGAAGGAAAGGTTTGAAAGGTTTGGGAAGGCTTGGGAAGGGAAGGTTTGGGAAGGNAAGAAAAGAAAAGAAAAGAAAAGAAAAGAAAAGAAAAGAAAAGAAAAGAAAAGAAAAGAAAAGAAAAGAAAAGAAAAGAAAAGAAAAGAAAAGAAAAGAAAAGAAAAGAAAAGAAAAGAAAAGAAAAGAAAAGAAAAGAAAAGAAAAGAAAAGAAAAGAAAAGAAAAGAAAAGAAAAGAAAAGAAAAGAAAAGAAAAGAAAAGAAAAGAAAAGAAAAGAAAAGAAAAGAAAAGAAAAGAAAAGAAAAGAAAAGAAAAGAAAAGAAAAGAAAAGAAAAGAAAAGAAAAGAAAAGAAAAGAAAAGAAAAGAAAAGAAAAGAAAAGAAAAGAAAAGAAAAGAAAAGAAAAGAAAAGAAAAGAAAAGAAAAGAAAAGAAAAGAAAAGAAAAGAAAAGAAAAGAAAAGAAAAGAAAAGAAAAGAAAAGAAAAGAAAAGAAAAGAAAAGAAAAGAAAAGAAAAGAAAAGAAAAGAAAAGAAAAGAAAAGAAAAGAAAAGAAAAGAAAAGAAAAGAAAAGAAAAGAAAAGAAAAGAAAAGAAAAGAAAAGAAAAGAAAAGAAAAGAAAAGAAAAGAAAAGAAAAGAAAAGAAAAGAAAAGAAAAGAAAAGAAAAGAAAAGAAAAGAAAGAGAAAAGAAAAGAGAAAAGAAAAAGAGAAAAGAAGAAGAGAAAAGAAGAAGAAAAGAGAGAGACATATACTGGTCTGTGAATGTTCAGATCAGGATTTTCCAGTGAGTTTTGCTCTTAGTTGTGACCACTAGTGAGAGACATCTCTAGAAATTTCTCCAGTAACATGCTACATTCAGCAGTAGCCATGGGCAAGAGGAAGGGCTGGAGACAGCACCTCCATGGCCAGTGACACATACCCTCCTGAGACTGTTGCTGTTGGAAAAAGCTAATTTTTGATACCTACATGTTCTACAAAGAAATGTGCTTTGGACAGGAAGGATTGCTCATACCCAGATAGGAATTTGGAGAGGAGGGCAGGGGGCTGATGGATACAAAATAGGCACAAATTCTCCTGGAATAGCTGATGCTCTGTGATTATGTGGGAGAGGGATTTCAGCTCTCTACTCTGAATTAAGGAAAGTGAGAACTCATTTTGGCTGCTCCACAGCTCTTGGCAAATGTCTGAGCCAGTGGATTAGTAGCTATTCTACAGTGAGCAGAGGTACCTTATTTTTCACAAAAATCCCTGAAAGATCCTGTTCCTCTGTTGCAGGATATGAAAAACTCGGAAATCCCCCTGAATTCCATGGGGTAAAAAACCAGTTTCCCATCTGTTACGTTTGATTCCTTAGCAGCTCATAAGGATTATTCCATTTATCTGGTGTCCTTATTTTAGCTGAACCAGGTAGCTGTCTTCACAGAGGGAAGAGTAAGTGTTGAAATGCTGTTGGCAATTGGCAGCACCCAGTGCAGAGAACATAGCAACGGAGTGATGTGCTCAAAATGACTGAAGCAGGCAGAATACTTATTTTTTACTCAAAAATATTTTGTGGGAGGCACAGTATCTGCTAAATACCACGTCCACCAGTGGGCAGTCATGAGAGCAATCCCCAGGCGCTCTGTGCTACTTGCAGGCCTGTCCAAGTAGACATCAAATGCCACCAGAGAATCCAAGGAGAACTATGACAGCTGAGATTACAGTCCCCTACTGAAAGACAGTGGACATTATCCACCTTTATCCTAAAAAGACTAGCTCAGCATTCTCTCAGGTCAGCCTTAGCTCATACTTAAGTACACTTGGGTCAGATTTGTGTAGAAGGCTCCCAATTTTGTTGGTGTGTCTTGACACTGGCATTGTGCCAGTTTGCTCTCCTGTGGTCCCACCAGACAGAGGAAGACTGAACCTAAAATTGCCAGCTGTCCATATAATTGCTCATTGTTTGGGAAGTCCAACACATGTTCTGATGCTACCATCACTGCTTTTACCTCTTTTGTCCTGGGATGTAATAACTGATTGGCAGTAAGATAGGAGATGAATACAAATGCCCAGTCTTGGGGCATCGGAAATTCACCCACAGTTGTGACAAGGGTTGGTTAAGTCTGAAACAAGCCTGATGCACATCTTAAATGAGAGAACCTGTGATATCGATGACAGGAATGTGGGGGCAGAAGTCTCTTTTAGTAACCGGTATAGTTCATTAAGGGAAACAGTTGAAGAGCATTCCTTGACAATTTTAGAGTCTTTTGTTTAATGGTCAGTGTAGAGTTTGTCTGGAGTATTTGCCCACTGTTTTCCCTTTTATCAAGATAATGTCAGTCCTCTGTGCTTCCTTCCTGGGTTTCTGAGTAGGCCAGATTCCTGGAATGAGTCTGCTGGGTGCTGGCTGACTCATCTTGATGCAGGAGAGGTGGGTGTTCCTGAGAAGTACAAGGGGCTGGTTTCCAGAGCTGGTTAAAGTACTCATCAAGTCTCTAAAGTAATCTGTAGTCCGGGAAACCTTTGCAGAAAGTGAGGTTGCTGTTTTATTTGGCAGAGTAAAGAAAGATTACCTTACCTCCTTCACAATAAAAGCACATGTTTGTAGAAAAGTCCTGCCCTCATCTGCATAACACTGTGTTTTCCACTCTCAAGTTTCTAATTCACATATCTAGCACACAAAATTCTTGTATGCCTGTCCTTTATTTGTGCCTGGCAAAGTCTGACATGAAAGAAAAACCAGTTTTGAGAGGTTCTTTGTTCACCATTAAGAAAATTGCCCACCGTCATAGACGAAATGTCTTACTTCCTGAATCAAAAATTGTATTATTGGAGAAAGAAACAATAAGTTCTAGAATGACATCTGCTCTCTGAATTGTCAGGCAACGTGGAGGGCTTTCGACAGCCTTAGAACTGCAATGCTTCACTGCATCTGCCCAGGTGCTGGCCCACTTTATCCATCTATCAATTGTGAAAGAAAAGGAGTTTCTACAGCTCGCAGTATTACTCCACAGAGGTTACAAAACAAGAAATGAAAAGGAGACCATATTGGGAGCCAGGAGCCAAAGAAAGACTTGGAGCAGAAAGCAATGTGTCCAGGAATATAATGAAAGGACATGAGGACCTGGTAATGTGTTCATCACTAAGAGTTAGAGCAGTCTGTAATCCCACCGCCTGAGTTTTCCAAGGTGTGCTATAGCACCTCATGATAAAAATGCATCCTTTTACAAATACTTTGGCACAAGACAAAGGTACTCAGAGTACCAGAAAGAAGGGTGGAATTTTGATTGATTTGTCAAAAGAGCAAAAAGGTAGATATTGTAAGCTGTGTGTTCTCTTCTTGTTGAGCTAATACAGTAATCTTTTCAACTCAGTACACTTAACAGTAGGAATTTTCTGGAGCTTTTGACTAAATTATTCAGTCAAAGAAACAAATGAGTATTTTTTGATAGAGACTTTTTATCTTGTTACTTCATAATCATTTAATACTCACCATTTTAATGTCTTTGAACAACAGTTGCTGTGTTAGACCATGAGTGAATTTTTTTTCCTTCCTCTCCAAACTTCTTCCTTCTTTGAAAGCTCTCTTCTTGAGGAGTCAAGCATATGAGGCAAATAGCTCATATCTTTTTTTCCAGCAGGTATTTTAAAGTCTTTAGGTCTCCTGAAAGAAGAGCAGAACTTTAGCTACCGTGGAAGTGCCAAACTTGATGATGCCTTGTCACCACAACTAGCCTCAATTCTCAGCAGACCTTGAGCAGAGTGACTGCAGATTTTTCCAGGAAACAAAATGCTGGCTGTCACAATACGAGGAGCAAATTTACTTTGATTCTTTTCAGATTCCAGAAGTCAAGTTCTCTTTCATATTAAAATTCAATACATATTAAACAAACATCTGTTATATTAAAAGAGGCCAACTGATCAAGTTCTAAGTTTTGTGTCCTAAAAGTAAAGCAGAGTGTCACATTTTTTCAGTACTGCCTCTGAAAAGGCTTTTTTTCATCTTAAATCGCTAACCCTGTAGACAATCAGAGGACATTTTACAGCAACTAACACCTGTGGCTTAATTTAAAAATGCAGGGCGAAAGCTGTGTAACAAAGTGTATTTGCAACCTAGAGCCCATTATACCACTTGCCTCCAAATTTCAACACTTAAACTCCATTTGTAGCATGGATGCTCCTAGCTAATAGCATTTTTTTAATGTGAAATCTTTTCCTCCAAGTCAATATTCCTACAGATTAATGGAACACAACCTGTTCCTTATACTTTGTGAGTTGTAGTGATTTCTGAGCAGATCTGTTTGTGCTAGTAAATGAGTCATTATGCAGATCTTAACAGCCTTTCTTATTTTCAGGTATCAAGAGAAAGCTATAGAAGTATTTCACCTGCAAGGAAGAGTGTCTTTAGACTTTTCCTTTGGATAAGCAAGAAAGAAAACTATAGATTGTGTATTCTATTAATAGATTGTTGATGTTGGCTGAAGCACAGCTCTTGATGAAATTGAAAAATACACCCAGAAATCAAACATACTTAGAAACCATAGAACAAAGACAAACCTTGTTGATTTGTACTTCAGATGTAGTTATAGAAGAAGGGTGTCTAATTTTCTGTATCAATTTGAGTTTTGTAAATCTTGACCAGAATCTCTCTCACTCTGTCTTGCTCAAAGAAAGAGGATCTTTAACTCTTGTTGGCCAAAAACAAGACATCCAAAGATACCTTTTTCGTTTCCCAGAAGACCATTAAGCAAGTAAAATCTTCCCATTACTTTTCCTTCTCTGTTAATACATCAGCATTAACAAAAATGCACTTCAGATGAAGTACTTCTCATCAGCAACTGCTGTAAGACCCTTTCCCATCTCCAAGGTAAAATGAAAGTAAAGATTTATTTTGCTACCACTGGTATTGGTAAATAACCTAACATGAATATTTAAGTCTTTGCTCTAGATATAGGACTCTCATCTGTGTCAGCTCCTCAGCTGTAATCTTAAATACTGTGTGGAGTAATGTAATATGATCATAAAACTCTATTGCCTTAGGCTTTTTTCTCCATACGTAGTGCTAACTTAATTAATGAAGTTGGCAGGGGCTAGTGGAAGCTGATTATGCTTAACCTCTATAAACATTTGCAGCATTCAGGGTGCCTACTCCTCTTTGAACCACTTTCAAAACTTGGATAGCAAATCATCTGTTCCCAGTGTTTTCCCAGGGTGTAAATGGGATCCAGGAAAAACAGAATGTTTTACTAACTGTAGACCAGATACAACAATGGTGGTCAGACTCCAGTTTCCTTAAATGGCTTCAATGTCTTTAAATTTGAATCGCTTAAACACTTGATGCCAGTAACATACATGCAGAAAGTATTAAAGCTGAAAAATGAAGGTGGTTCATTAGAGCTGACACTTCTGTTGATGAGTAACTATTGGAGAGCACTACTTTATGTGCACTAATTACTCTGTTCTTCCAAGAAACATTACCGAAGTTTCTCAGAAAACGGGATGTTTTAGAGACCTCATCAGTTAAAATGAAAGGCTCCATCTGAGCAGGAACTTGATGTGCTATGGCACTACTTGCAGTCCCTTGCACTACAGAAGCATCCTGGGTCTGCCTCCAAGAGTTATACAGCTCTTTCAGAAGGCAGAAGAGGTGTCCAGTGTGTGTCTGGGTTGGCCCAGGCAGTGCCATGACTGCTGCCTCAGTGCCCCTGTGTTCCCATGCCTGGTGTGGATTTTTAAGTCAAATTAGGATGGAGGTGGTGGGAGCATGCTGTGGTAGGGGCAAGGCAGTCATGCTCAGGGATGGCTGCAGGGAGACTCTGAACAGAGCGCCTAAGCCTCTGGGGAAAAGGAGGAAGGGGCCCTTGGGTGGAGTGACTGCCTGCTGTATTGTCTCTGGGAGGGGACCATTCTCTGCGGGGTCATTTCAAGAGTACCCAAGGCCTGGACAGCAGGACCCTACAGCAGGAGCATTGTGGTACCACTCTGCCTGCTCTGGACATTCTGAGTCACTGTCTTCTCTCCTTCTCCCAGGCGTGAGATCCCAGACCCTGGCATACAGCAACCCCAGAGCTGGCTAAAAGGGTCTGCTGGAGGTCTTCAAAAGATTATCAGAGCAGGCTTTTCCCCGAACCTTTTCAGAGTTTGATATGCAGAAAAGATTGCTGTGGAAAAGAGAGGGTGAAATGAGGATTTTATTTGAGTTGGTAACACCAGACTTGGAAGCTCTGTATAACAAGGACTAAAATCCTGGTTTAAGTGGTATACAATTAGAGCATTGATAAGCCTTCACAGTGCTGGGAGAATCTGGGAGGTATGCATATGGTACATTATTCACCACAACAGCTTATTTGAGTGTGTAACATATGCTGAGCAAGATGACATCAGATCTCAAGAATCTACATTGCACATTGCTGCTGATAATCATGACAGTTCTGAAAAGTGGGAGGAGAAGGATAAAATACAGTTTTGAGCAGAGGGTGGCAAATTAATTTCAACAACTGGAATATAAGAGAAGAAAAATGTTTACTTGTGAAATGAAGGAACTTGAGTAGCCGAGTCAGTCCTTCTGGGGTGTCAGAAAATTGCAGGCACCTAGGATGAAGTTTGTCCGCTGTTGTAGAGACTAAGCTTGTTTTTGGTGAAGAGAGATCTTGTTTCTTATGGTTAGCATAAGCACAAGTAACCTTTTCAAAAACCATACATTTACTATTAATAATCTGCTGGAGTTACTGTGGATTTTTGTCATGAGCTCCTGTTGTATTGAGTAGGATACTCTATGCCCACGCTATGTTTTACAATGAAGTATTTTCCAGTTTTGCTAGCTTGCTCCCTTCAGCATGGATTTGTTCGTCATTGCAACCCTACTATTGATGGTAATAGCTTCCACTGAAGTGGATCCAAGTATATGCTACTTAACATCCTTTAAACCACCACTGGGTATGAAATAAAGGAATTGTTCAAATATATGAAGTAACTATTTAAGTCAGATTTGAACATGAAATGAAAAATCATTCTGTAGCCAATTGAAACAGCATGGAAAATTTGCAGAGATAGGTGGTAACTGCCTGAATTGGAATCCATCCAGCAAATCCAAGCTAGCATCCTGATGCAAAAGCTTTAGTAGACACTCACTCCTACACAAAGGCACTCTGAAGTGGGAACAGCAGTAAGCAGTGAGGACTTCTGTGTCATGCCTCATGTCAAAGACAGCACGGCTTGCAGCACACTCCAATTATGTTCTTTTGAAGTGGACTTTGCTTAGTCAGCCAGTGCCACCATAAGTTGCAACATGTGCGTCATCCTTGAAGGGCTGTCATCCAAATACCGTCCTGTTTCATTTGCAAGAGATGACAAGTGGTGGGGTGATTGCTGCTGATGTAAGTTTTACTACAGATGCACTCCAGTTGCAACATTTTGAAACTCCAACAGCTCCCAGTCTGGAGAGAAGCTAGATGTAGGCACTGCGTTGGAGGCAGCACTGCTTGAGGAAGTCTGTATGTGACAGCTGTGGCTGGACTCTCATGAAACATGATGTCCAAAAGGCAGCACAGAGCTCCTTAGGCAGCTGTGCTCTGATGCTTGCTAAATAAACACTGAGTTTGTCCTGGAGCAACTCTGGCAACTCACCCAAATACTCATCACATTGGGCATCCTTTGACATAACAATTGTCACCTTACTCCCTGGGAACCACAGAATCACAGAATCAGCTGGGTTGGAAAGGACCTCTGAGATCATCAAGTCCAACCCTTGATCCACCACCACTGCGGTTAATAGACATGGCACTAAGTGCCACATCCAGTCTCATCTTAAAAACCTCCAGGGACAGAGAATCCACCACTTCCCTGGGCAGCCCATTCCAATGCCAGAGAAAACAATGAACCTGAGCTTTCCTCACACTGAAATGCTGAACATAGCTAGGTTCAGATACAGACTTCGTGACAGCAGCAGGACTCCCATATGATGAAACTTCTGGGCCAGTGTGTCTATGTCCAGTCTGTGGGGTGGTGCTGAGTATACAGCTAAGTTCCTTCCTAATGCGAGTTTTTAGATGTTGTTGCTTCTTAGATACTATGTCAGTTTCATCTCATCTCTCTTTCAATTTTCATCACTCTTCCTATTTTCCTATTGACAGTGGAGACATCTAAATGACACCCATGGTAGCTTGCACAGGCAGCATTCACAGCTCTGGAAGCCCTATCCCAACCTCTCAGTGCGGTTGAGAGCACAAGACACACACACATGCAGCAGGAATCTGAGGATGGTTAAGCGACTGGCAGGTAGAGGATGACCAAGGCTCACTACTTGATCATGGACACATAGCTACATACCAGACTGTGGGATATTGGAGTCCTTCCTGCTGCAGATTGAGGCCACCCAGCCACTGCACATCAGTGCACCTCCACTGGACCAAGCTTTTGTTTGCATGGCTTTTTCTTCAGAGATCTGGGCAGCCCTGCCAGCCTCTCAGCATTTCAAAACCAGCATGACAAGCTTTGTCATGCTGGGTTTTTCTCTCTGAAACTGCTGGCTAGAATTCATTAGTTTCCTACATTTTTGTGCCGTAGAATTACTCCAGGGAGATGAAAGAATTGTCTCTCACCCTTGTCTCTATTTTGCTCCATTGTCTTCCCAGTTTGCTCCCTGCAATGTTCAAGACATGCAAATGGAAAAGTTGGACCACTTCCTAAACAGCATGGGGATAAAAAACAAACCAAAGGGAAGTTTCATGCTCCATTTGAGAGTACTGCCTTCCCTGTGGCTGGTGTGGTCCCCACAGTCTCTGAGAGTGCACAGGGAATGCTGCAACATGTGACATCTTCTCCTTAGGGACAGCATGTCTTCATGACTGGGAATCATATTAGTCTTTGTCTGAGCTGTTTCCAGAAAAGCCACAGTTCACCCAAGTGCTGACCTAGCTCTCTACTGCATTTTGCTGGTCTGTGCCCAGAACGTGCATGGTCACGGCAGGGCTTTGCCCCACCATCTGGACAGCCCAGTGGTATCAGAGAGGCTTGGATAACACTGTGACTTGCAGAAGAATGCATTTCATGGATTGGGAGTTTAAGCACATTTTATTTCAGTGATTATCTTCATCAATTGCTGTTCTGACTGCCTAAGCAGGGATCTCCTTCTTCCCAGATTTTACCTCTACTTGGGGCATCAAACAGGACCAGAGTCACCCTTTTCCACGCAGACTGAGAAATGTGACCTGGTGTCAAATAAGCATTTAACATTAATTGGTGGGCCTAGTGATGCTTTTTTTTTGTGGGGACTTTGGTCCACAGCATCAGCAAGTAGTTCACACTTGACACATGCTTTCAGCACCCTGGGCTCAAACTCACTTCAGGCTAACTGTGCCATGGTATGAAGTGATAAAGACAACTGGTGTGATCCTATGGACTCAAAAAAGATAGGAAAAAAGAAACTGTTGAGGAAAGAATTAGAGGAAGAATTTATCATCAGCTGGAAAAAAAAATTTCTTGAGGAATACAGATATTATATTTCTCCTACAGTCCTTTGAAAACCAGAGATATTTCAGAGCAATTAGAAGTTAACGTTTCTTATTTAAATAGCAGTAGTGCTTTTCTTACAGTCGTGTTACCCCAGCAAGGAAAAAGAATCCCTGATACTACACCTGAAACTGACAACACTTGGCTTTCCAGGGGCTTTTGGCAAATGTTTTGAATACCCTATGGTCTACCTGGTATCTTCTTCATGGTACAGGGGAATGCCTGCAAGAGGGTTCTGGAGGCTCTCCTATTCCCAGTAGATTGCCCAGTTCTGTGGACAGGAGTGGGGCTTGTGCTATGGGACGAATTGTTAGGTGAGACAGCCTTTTGCCTCCAGGTGGAGACAGTGACTAGCTTAGTTGGATTTTTTTTTTTCTCTTTCCTTTTTCAAGTGATTCTGGGAACAAAATATTGCTGTTAATGATGGCATTTCTGCCAATGTCTGAAAAAACAGATGTGTCATCTGAGCAGGCCTGATTGTTGTATAAACATGCAGCATTTTCTGACAAACCCACTGTTTCCTTCCTCCTGAACAAAAGCATTCAGCTGTGTCTCTGCCACAGGCAAAACCACCAAACTTCTCAAATATCAGCAGTTTTTTTAAATTTTGGAAATTTAAAACTAGCTGAAAAGGCAATCAAAGTGTTTTCATAAGGTGATCGTAAGTGTATGCCTTTGTGTTATAAGCCCTTCTAATTTCTCCAACATAAATGTAGGCCAGTATTTTTTTAGAACAAGTCTGTCTTTCCAGTCTAGTTAACTTGATGGGACATTTAACTAAGGAAAGGAAAATACAATTTTTTTCTGGGTCAGGATTGCTTTGGACACCATTGCAGGGAGTTTATAAACAGCCGAGCTAGTAAGTCCTTCAGCAGCAAAGGAAGATGGGGTGGCACACTGGTGGTGTCCTGCCCTGCCTAGCTGTGAATCCTGTACTCCACAACAGTCCCTTTGCTGCACTCAGCACATTTCTCCATCCCCAACCCAGAGCTGTCCATCTCTTCCTGCAGCAGTCATGCTCTGTCTTCATTGCCAGAGAACACTCCGGAAACTTCTAAGTTTGTCCTGCAGGGCCATGGTGGTGTCTGGGAATCACTGCTATGTAAATCCATTGCTGCCTCCTGCAAACCTCCCTAGGGATATAAATGTGTTGTACTGAACACAGCAGAGAGTAAAACCTATTGCAAATTCGGTGTGCTACGCTTGACCACCTGTGGATTAAAATATGAGCAGATGGAAAAAACCTTTGTATCTACTTGTAATTACTTCTCACATTGTTAAAACCCTCCATAGAAAGATAAATTCGAAGAGATGGTGACAAACAAGAGCTTTTAGATTTCACAAGGCACAAAGAGCCTCCCCAACCAACAAGACTGTACGACAAGCTTTCCTATCTATCGCAGCATTTAAGCATTATCACCTCTGGGGCTAGCTGACTGCTCCATGACCCCAAATTGCAAATTGCTACACTAAGAAGACACACACATATAAAATGCTGCCTACATTGGGCAGTGTGCTACCCTATTATACTTGGATTTCTCACTGGCTCTGTGTGCTGTGCTTCATTTGACAGCGCTGTATCTCAGGAGTCTCCTCAGTACGAAATAGGCCAAAAACCCAGCATGAGTGTGTTGTTGCATACTTGAGGTGCCTCAGAAAAGCAAGTTCACATCTTTCCATCTGGAATTTCCACTTCTTGACTAAATGAAGTCAACGGCAGTTCAACATTTTCTCCCACCTTCTAAAATACCTTTTTATTTAATCTGCTGTCAGATGCAGAGTTTACATCACCTACAGTAGCTCTGAACTTCTTCCTTGGAGGTGATACAAGAGCTAAGACTGACACTGTAAACTAAGTGAGACTTTTCAAGAGCCCCCCTGTATCAATTCTACCCTGTTACAATAAAACCACATCTGATCAGTCCTCTAGGATCCCAGCACTTCACAAAGCATGAGAATCTGGTGATGAGCCCCTGTACTAGCAGTATCAAGACACCATTGAAATAGCAACTAATATTGATAACTGGTGAATGTGGAGATCTCAGCTTCTTCCAACCCAGCTGGCTCCAAGATGTGTAATGCAGAGAAGAGGTTCAAACCTGGCAGCTGTAGGTAGTTTGTTCTCACAGCCTGTCTTCATGCTTATCCACCCCAGGCTTGGCTCTTCAAGATAGTCCTTCTCCTTGTCTGGCCTCAGACATTTCTCCTGCAGGAGATAGTTGTTCATACAGTGAGCTGATCTCCCTTTTGCTTTTCCATATCCAGACCTATTTCCTGGCTCTGGGTAAGGGTGGACATATCAAAGCTACACTGATGCTGCAGTATGTGGCAGGAGTGATTTCCAGACCACCAAGTACCTCTGGCACAGCATCTGCTAACAGCTTAAGCCCAGGCCAAGAAACTTCCAGCCATCTCACTCAGCCAGGACTGGAGACTCACGACACCATTCTCTTTTGGAAGGCACAGCAGCTGATCACACAAGATGCAATTTAATAAGAATTTTCCTCACTCCTACCCTACTCCTCTGGGGTTCAACAGTAGCTATGGAAGATACTAATTTTTCTTAGAATTATTCTATCTGTGAGCTGGATTAACTCACACAGGGGCTTCTGATCACAACCAGGTGTTTTCAAAGTACCCAAATAGCAATGTCCCTATGCTTTTAAATCTTGTTTGTATTCATGAGGAAAGAGAAAGGAGGGAATAACTTGACCAGTGTTGGATTTGTGTGGTAAGGATGATAGATAACAAATTTTGTCTGTGCATCCCCAAATCCAGAAAACTGGTTCTTAAGACTGATGTCTTCTTAGTGGTTTGGGGTTTGTTTTGTTTTGCTTTTTGTTCATTCATTTGCATTTTAATCCTAGAAAAATGTGATATTCAAGGTTCGACTTTTTGCTAATGGAACCCCTCCACAGGTTTATCATCAGTGCAGAAATACTGGTAGCGGTTTAAACTCATGTTCGGATACCTACTGCTTCTCATCCTGCCCCGTAGCTGGCTCTTTTACCTTAGCATGGCCACTGATCCCATTATTTTTCATCACACGTTTTGCCTACCTTACAGACTATGAAGTCTCAGGCAACACACTTCTACTTGTGTTGTACTACAAAGGACATGCATGGGTTGATATAGGAACTTATGCTGCAGTTCTTACTCACACCGAAGATAAAGTTCCCCTAGAGTGCCGCAAGAGTGGGCCATCAGTCCCAGACTAGAATTTGCCACAACCTTCTGTAATGCCTAGTTTGACAGATCCCCAGCCTCACAGATACTCAAGGCATTATTGCCATGAATAGGATTGCAGCACTCAGTTTCTGAGTGAATGAGACACATCCTAAACCAGTTAAAAGCTGATGGCAGTGTCAGAGTCATTACGTGGCAGTGTAATGCAGCTGGTGTCAAGCAGTCTCGGGATGTCTCTTTCAACACCCCCCTCCCTTGTTTTCCAGCCGGGGAAGGCGGAAGGCCTGTGCCAATTACCGCAGTTACTCCTAGTATTAGGAGAAATGGGATTTTCTTTGCATTAGGCTCCCCTTCATCCAGTACTTATAATTCACTCACTCTGGATTTACAGGATAACCTGACAAATCTGTACCAGTACTATATGTTCTTAAATTGCAAATATTGTCCATTTGGAGATACCAATGCCCTTGGATTACTGAGATCATCGTTGAAAAATTATCCCACTACCTTGCTTCAGAAGAAGCTTGCTTTTGTTCCACGCTCATTAACTCCTGTCAACATACAGAGTGTAAAAGCCTTGTGGTTTAACACAGCTATTTTAATATTGATTCGACAAATGTCAGCGGGAGCTCGATCTCTAGCAAATTCTTCTATTTGTCTGTCTTATCCATCTGACTGTAAATCTAGTTGTCTAGGCAGATATTTAATTCCAACAGGATCTTAATATATTCTATGGGAACAGCCTTTGCTGATTCAAGCAGAGAACAGCACTTGTGTTTTCAAAAGGGGTTGCAGCCAACAGGGCAAAATTGTAGACAATAATAAAAGATCACAGATGAACCAATACAAAAACACAAGAAAAATTAAAGAACACTGCTCTTAAATATCAACAAAAATGTGGCTGTGCGTCATTCTGTGTTTGGCTGCTAAAATAGCCTTGCATGTATTTCCTTCCAAACTCTTGCAGTCTTTCATATATTATGAAGGTAGTGACAATAATAAAAAAATGAAAATAGGGCATACCGTGATATGTTCCAAGCTAGATTTCTCCATTGTTTTGTTGTTGTAAATGGTTGTAAAACAACCATTTTACAAAGCCCATTACACAGACTAAGGAGTGAGTTTCCAAAGCCATAGATTTATTTAGCCAATCACTGTAGATTCAAAAGGCAGAGATACAGTAAATGTCTGACCTACATTCTTCAAATACAATGCCCAAAGATTTTAATTAAAAATCTCTACTAAGAGCTGACCACAAAATATTTGAAATAGTTAATAAACCAAATTATGACATTAACCTATTTAATAATAACTTTTTTATAAGAGTGAAACTATTTTAAAAGATCATAATCTAATATATTACTCCTTTCTGGAATTAAAATTATTAGGTTATTGAAACATCAAAATAAAAAACAAGACTTGAAATCAGTTTTGCAATAAGCTGTACCAGCTCAGATCTATCCCTTCTATTACACATAAAGCTGTCATAGTTCAACCCCAAGATCCACCACACATCTTTGCACATATAGCATTTGTTGATAGAAAAAGGAGCAAAATTTGTCTGTTAGTCTGCAGCCTTTAATTAGCTCAAATGAACAACAGATCCACAGGAATAGTATGTTTCTGAAAGAACCAAACCAAGGATGACATTTAGATGAACTCTGATAAGAGCTCTCTGGGAGCTGAACAGAATCAAAGAAGTTCATAGAGTTTGTTCTGCTTCCCACAGTTCTTACACTCATGCTGATACTAATTAATTCCCTTTGGTAGTCAAAAGGCAAATGAGAAAAGACACTGAGATATACTTTACAAACTCTAATTCTGCAAGGTCTTCTTAAAAAGTAAAGCATTACTGAATACAGAGTAGCCTTTGAGTACATAGCACACAGCAGAGGCTATGCCAGTTGCAGAGATGGGTTTGAATGCGATTAACACACCAGTCATGACAATTGAGGGCTTACAGAAGAGCCTAGGTCAGCTGGCAGTTGCGAATCCATGTGGTTAGCTGCTGGGATAACTGGTTAGCTACCTTAAAACTTCTTCCCTTGCACCTGCAAGGAAGCTCGAGTGCATCAGCTGTGTAAGGTGGCCATCCCTGCGTCCACGCCCTGCCTTCTGTGTACTGTGTGGGGGTGAGCGCTGAGGAGAGGCTCTGGAGCAGATTCCATGCGCTCGTGTCCACATTCATGGTAAACAAAAGCACTGTCTCCTCCATCTGTGCTACTATGCACTGTCCTCTTTTGTAACAGTCCTTATGCTCAGCCAAAATGGCAGCAGCTACAAGAGAGAGAGAGAAGAGGGAAGGAAGGTGCTGAAGAGTAGTCACCCTCCCTGCTGTTCCTGGACTGAATAACTAATACTCTTTTTATATTCTGTCACACTTCCTGTTAGCAGCACAGATGGTAAAAAATACCCCTGAATGTGAAGGAGTGTAAAATAAAGATATAACCATGTGGAACCTAGACAGGCTGACTGTGTGGGGTAAGCAAACAGAGTGCATTTGAATACAGCTAAATGGCAAATCATCCATTGAGGATGACAAAGCTTCATGCAGGTTTGCAGAATAAGGGAACTCGTCCCAGCAGTTTGAAGGAGGACAAGGGGCCATGGCAAATATTTGGCTAACTGTGAGCTCCCTTGGAGACATGGGCGCTACAACAGCTAAGGAAGTTGTGAAAATGGTCCTGCATCCAGTTGCAAAAAAGTTACCACCTCTGCGGGACACCAGTGCAAATTCCTAAGTGCTCAGGCAGGTCTTGATGCCCTTAGTTCAAAAAGGGTGCTGGTGAATTAGAGAGAGGAGAGTTAGGAGTGACTAACAGATCAGGTATGCCTCCTAGTAAAGAACTGTAGGAGTTCAAACCTGTGCAGCTTAGTTAAAGTAGGATTTGGATATTCCTGTTGACAGTCTAAGAACTCTTGTAAGGGCACAGAAATAGGACATTAAGTTTCATTATCCTGGCAGATTCAATAGCCAGATGTTGCAGTGCAATAGATTCAACCATAAATATGCCATAGTATTCTTAATTCTGAGAATATTTAGGTTTTGGGTCCTCTTTGCAAAGTTTCAGTGCTTCTGCCTCCATGGAAACTGTAAAATTAAGAGGGATGGCTTTCCAACTGCTCCAGCATAAGATGAAATGAATTCAGGATGTGCCTCTGACTTAAGTTTTAGGAAAGCTTGGACTGAATGGTCACAGCATCTCTACCAGGTTTGAGCCCTGAGACCCTTGCATCCTCCCTGGCCCAACTTTCATTGGAACTAGAGTTTACCAGAACTACCTTTCAGACATACAAATGAGTCTTGGTCCTGGCAGTAGACAGCTCAAGGGATCTGGCCTGCAAATAAGGGAAGAATCAAAAGGTTTTAGAGCCAGGAATCAGATATGGCTGTGGTCTGTAAAAGCATGGAACTTGTTTGCTAATGAGCTCATTAATCCATCACTCTCTGAAGATCCTGCCTTTGAAGTTAGATAAAAGCTTTTCTCTGAAGAGCCTTACTCTTCTCTTCCTTATCTACTTTTCTTCCATGGGAGCAAAGGAGCAGCCTGTGCAGAAGTTTGGCATGTGTCGAATAGGGCAACCAGGGCATTCTCTTAACATCCAGGGGTGGTAACAAGTGATAATGTCTGATCTTAGCCTCTGAAAGACTTACTTTAGTTAGAGGGCTTGGTTGCTGAACCTGCTTCACTTCTGAAGGGGAAATGATTTGTCTTTGTGAGATGGCACTCATGCTCTTGGTCTTAACCCTAACAGGTTAAATCACAGTGTTGTGTCATGGGGCCCTGGGAGCGGGTGACACAGGAATAAAGGCATGTGCATTATTACTGCCATTCATCTCATTCATCTCTTCTGCATCAAGCCTTTAAGTGGAATCCATGTGTTTCCACATCTGTCATCAGGATTTATTTTTGCATGTGGCCCATTCATGCTGCTGCCTTTTCATTGCCTGCTTTTTGAGGTTCTCCAAAGGCCAGAGGAAGGGATATTACCTGGGGTTCACTAACAGGTGCCAGACCACAGTGTGTACAGGCCCAGGGATCCCATAGGGATAGGGCAGAGCTGCCAAAGATCTGTAGACTGAGAGAAAAAACTCTATAATTCTTTAGGCAAACCTGGAGTGATGGCTTTGTTGCTTCCCGATAATGTACTCATGCGTCCCTGAAGGGGAGGTTTCTGGTTCTGGATTTGGGATGTGGGAAGAAAAACAGTTGCAATGCTTTGATGGGGAAGAGGTCATAATTGAAGACCTGATCTTTACTTTGGGGTGAAGGTGGGACTGAGAGGCAGTGGGAGTAGAAAACCTGTACTATTTTGATATGCTAAAGGTGGCAGGTGACTATTTTCTGCCACTGTTACACAACTATTTTACATATACTTTTTTTCCTGGTCCTCTGCATATAGGAAGAATGTTATTTCTTCCTTTTTTAAAAGCAGATGAAGGCTGCTGGTCACCACAGCTTTGTTGAGAGTCATTTCACTATTTGAAATGTACGTGGACTTGGTAAAATATGTTCCTGTTATGAAATGGCTAATCTTTGCAATTTAAGTTTCCTGAGGTTCCTGTACCATCTTCAAAGAAAAGCAGTTGATGCTTTCAGCTCCTCGCTTAACAATCATGCTTTAGAAGTCAAATAACTCAGAAAACAGGAAATTAAATGAATTACTGAAAAATCCTCCAGATGATTCTAATTTTGCTTTTACAGCTAATAAAGGTAAAATGTTTTCATGCAAAACTGTAGAGTAACTATACTGCTAGAATTGTTTTGCATGTAGTTTATTTGCTTACACTGTAAGCAGTGTTAGAGCCATTTTTCTGTAACCTTTATTCATAGTAAAAGAAAATGGGTATATTTCATGTAAGGTCTTTGGAACATATGCCTCACAAGGATTTCATCATGACATTTTCTGGAAGCTTAGCAGTTTATTACTGAGATCTTTTGAGCTCAGTGTTCAAGAAACATGCTTCTTCAGCAGAAACAGAAGGAGTTTTTAAATAAAGACAGGCCCAGTTATGATACCCAAAAGATTAAGGCAAGAAACCAAAAGGATGGATTTTCTTAAAGAATGAAGAAAGCTCTGCTAACAGACTGAAAGTATTAGCACTCGCTGTTCCATGCCAACATTTCTGTTTGCTGAAAATGACCGGCATGCCTCTGCTGTGCTGGAGACGGCAAATGACACAGTGTGCCTGTTGCTCAAGGGGCTGTTGGGCTATGTACGTGGAATGTGTTTTGATGTTCTCATCCCAGGCATGTCTCATTTCAACAGCAGTCATGGCTGCTTCGTACCCTGGCTGAAGCTTCAACAGAGAAGCCAGTTCTGCGTGTGCACAGTAAATGAACCACCCTGAAGTGTGGCTTCCTACTAGTACTCTCCTCCAAATTAATATTTGGTTGTTTTTCTTTGAAGAGACCATCCACCTCAAGCCCTAGTATCTCCACAAGTATCAGGAATATATGTCTTCTTAAAGAACATAAAAGGTTACTCAGTATTTTGTGAAAACAAGTACAAGTAAGATACCCATAGTGGAATTGTATTGGCATTAGTGTGTGACATGGGACTACACTTAGCTAGAGAAAAAACCTGCCATATGGTATGCTTGGAAAATCTCCACCCCCAAGCTATCCTGATACCTACTGGCAGGTACAGAGATTGGTCATAGAAATACGATAATTCTAATATATAGTGGAAACATGCATGTGAAAAAGCAGGAGGAAAATTAAAAAGAGCAAGGGTTAGAAGCTATGAGCCTCTGCTCATAGCTAAGGGCATGACTGTAAGCAATAAAAGAGTTAAACACAGAGGAATGTATTGTTTACTACAAAGCCAGTCAACATTTGCTCTAATGAAGCTATGCTCTGGTACTAGAAGGGTGATAACAGAGGTACAGCCTGGTGCATATGCTGTGCTTCTTCTACCTCTCCCAACAGGACAACAAACAATACCTGCATAAATACCCAAAACTGGGAAAGAAAACAAACAGAAAAATTGATTAAGTGTCCTGCAGCTTTGGAATATGTTCTTGTGAGAATGTCAGTGGTTAGAAACAATTTACACAGAGAGTTGAAAAATAAAACTCCACTCTGCTTTCAGAGGGTCTTATGCTTAGTCTTTCTACACCAATTTCCTACACAGACAGTAAATAACACTTGAATATACAACTAGGAACTTCACCTAAAGGAGCCAACTCCTGAAGCTTTGTTGAGCGGCACTTGCTTTTGTCAACATTAGATCTCAAAAAGAAATAACTGACAACCAACAATACCCAGAGGCCATGGGAGCTAGCTTCACCAGCAAGACATTTTGATTGTCTGTTTCTAGAGAAGGATGACAGAAGGTGCGTAAAAAAAATATGCATATTTGCACTTTCAAAATGTCATTAGTCAAATGGCTGTCTAGACCTGTAAACATGTAAATCAATGCCTATCTAGGGGCCCAGAGCACACACTCCTTCTCTTTTCACCTTGTAAGAAATTGTCAGAAGCAGTCAGAAGGAAAACTCCATGCTGTTCCTAGCCTGGAAAGAATGTTGGGTCTGAAATGCTATTGTTGGAGGTGCCAACACAACTAGCTAGGGGGAAAAGCCAACTCTGCATTATGGAAAGGTGGGAGAGAGGACACACCACTGCAATAGCAGAGAAAAGATTCAGCTCCACATAGCTCTGTTCCAGTGGTTAATGGAAATCACTTCTGAATGAAGTGAGAATAAATAAAATGCCAGGCGTCAAGACTTGCCCTTCATGTGTCTCATTACTAGCTGGAAGGTACAAAAGCACAGAGGAAGTGCTCATGAAGAAATGGGAATAGTGCCCATAATTCAGAAAAATAAACATAAATGTCTTTGCTTGCTGGGAGGCAGATACTCTGAAGTAAGAAAGTAACAGTAAGGGTGGTGGGGATCTCAGCCCTGAGATATGTGCAGAGCAAGTACTCTGAATCTGGAAGCAGAAGGCAGAGGCAGCTATGATGGAGAACCCACAAAAGGTGAGGTCAATCAGATCACCAGTAAACAAGGAGTAACCTTATTAGAAGACAGAAGTAGATCAAAGCAGAGGGAATAGGTCCCAAACAAGGGTGATCAGTGTATTATTCCTGAGATAATTACTGCCTTGCAGAACTCCTCAGGAGAGGTGGCATCTATAAGTTGGTATCTGAATACCTTTTTATATAAGAAGCAAAGCTTCTATGCACTGGATTACAATAGTAATCATAGAAACTTTCCCAAAGATGAATATGAGCTCATAACTGGAATGGCTCAGAGTCACTTTCCTTGGTATCTGAAGGGGCAGATATTTCAAGTAAGATGATTCAAAACCCTTGACAAGCTACAAAGCCAAGATGCATGGTAGGTATGTATGAAGCCTGTACAGATTTAATAAGGACCAAGGAAAGTATCACAGGAGCTACAGAAACTCTACAAAGAGTGTTGTTCTCTAACACCAAGAAGGGACTGGACTGCTGTACAAATGATGTTAAGGTAAGGGAAACAGTCACATCCACAGCACACAGTTAGAAGACAATTGAGGATGCTGGACTAGAATTATGTGAAAGTAAAACACATCATGCAGAAAAGTCAGCTACTATTCTTAGCACCTATGACTGATACATGAAGGAAAGAGCACATCCAAAATGGGTCAGATCTGAAATGTCACAGCTAAAAATATATCAGGATAGGGGCAGTCCCCCATGCAATACACTTACAGAGGAATATCATGTCTAGCCTGACCTCAGACAGTTTCTTGAAGGAAGACTTAGAAACACCTGTGAAGATTTCTCCTAATCATGTCCTGCAAGCTGTATTTGATGTCATTTCCAAGCCCACTGGCACTTCTGCAGATGTCATCAGTTTTGGTGTTGGTGGGTTCAATGCAACTTATGCAGACAGGAATGGAAACCTTCAGCAAATTGTTCAGCTGATTATCAGACACTAAAGCTTAGGCAAAGAATATTTAGGAAACATACAGTGAACATCTTCATAGATTCCACAGGTCATAAGCACCTTGCATACTGAATAGACAGGAGCTGTCCGTCTTTTGCAGTATTTTCTTCTACAAGCAAATGAGCTGTCAGAGAGAGCAATGCATGCCCATATTAAAAGAAAATAACAATTCAGAGACTCCATCTTGCTCACCAGAACAATCCCTCTATATCAGACAGCATTACAAGGCCACCTCAGCATCTGTGTATTGAAAGTACCAGGACAATGCACTGCACAGGCTTAGGGGTAAATCCCATCCTACCATAAGTAGCTCTCTTAAAGCATATGGGGCTGGGAGACACCAAAACAAAAAGATTTAGGCAAGGTGATTTTAAGTATCAGATGGCAGAGTATGACCTACCCAAACTTAAACAAATTCTGATGAAAAACTGGAGCATCATGAAGTACAGGCAGTACTGGTTAAGAGCTGCCTCTGGGTAACAGACCTAGCTGAAACACAGCTAATCATGCAATATGAGACCTGAGGAGGAATTTTCTGAAGAAAAATTTTCTCCAAACCTGACCACTTTAGAGTAGCCAAGAGCTTAATGATCTGAGTTTTTACATAGGAATTGCAAGATTATAATTCAGCTGCCTGTTCTTAACAATAGTAGCATCATTGAATAGTACTAACAGGAAAGAAGGTCTGGAGCTTGTCTGGTCCATCACCTTGTCCTGATGAGTGCTCTGACAACTCCAACAATTGTTTTCCTAATGGTGTTTGAACTTCTGTAAATAATTAAGTATCAGGGTCCTAGGAACTGAGATTATAGAGATATGGTTGGACTCAGTAATTACTCGTTGGTTTTGGGTGGATAAGACAATCATTTTTTCATGTCAGAAGACCTTAGTTTTACCCCTTTGGAAGAGTATTATCACTGAAATCTTTAGAAAATTCTGTAGGATTATAATCCGTGGTGTCTTTCCAGAAGCGCAGTGTCTAATAGGAATGGGGTGAATCTTCACCTTTTTCTTAAACGCAGCTGAACATAGCTCCTCAACAGCATTAGGACCTTAGTGCAGGGAAGATTTTGAGAAGGCTTACACAGACTGTTGTGAAACACCTTCAGAATTTCATAGGTGAAAGAAAAAAAAGTGGTGAAAATCCTCCTGAGTGCTATATTATTAAATCTCAGTGATTATTAAATCTCAGTGAAACTGGTGACTTGTGGGTTCCATTACAGTATTTTCAAGTAGCAGTTCCTATTAAAGACTGAACACAGTCTTCATAAGTCTCAGCAGGTGACCAGATGAAGAGATCAGCTTTACTGCTATTGCAGAAGGCACTCCCTAGCCATGGAGCAGGGTTCTGTTTGGGGCAGGTGTTATGCAAGTGCAAAGAGAGAGCAGATGCCAGTCTGCCAGAGTGTCCTGCAACCCATGGATACCAACACCTCATCTGAAAAAGACTCCTTCTCTGCTCCAGAACCCTTAGGGTTTTTCCTGTCTTGGCTACGAGGCCACAAGGTGTGCCTATTTCTACAGTCTCTACCTAGGTTCAGGATCTGTTGAAGGAGGTGTCCATTGAGAGGTGAAAGCTGACCCAAAGGAACTCACAGAATCGTGTTCAGACAACATTCCAGGGATCTATCTTGATCCAGAGATATAGAACCATATATAGATACCACATGTCTTAAAATGGTCATTATCTTTGTTTGGTTTGCTGTGAGTTTACATATCATTACCAGGGTCAGTTTTCTTTTTTGTGAGTTAGAACAGCATTTGGGTTAAAATCGTTAAAAGGCAATGACATTTATGTCATTGCTACTACAGGGATTGGATCTCTATTGGTAGTTTTTAAAAATAAAAGGTATTCTAACATCTAGAAAGTGAAGACTCATGATAACTGGAAAAAAGTCAAAGCAGACTTAAGTGCACCCACAGTTTGCAATAAAACCCCACTGTGGATACCATCATCAAGATGTAGGACATACTGTGGCTAAAATCCTTGACAAATTCCAAACCACAGTTTTGGTAATCTCCCAGTTGTTCCATAGTTGTCTTCCAATAAAGCCTAAGGATCTGGGAGGATATCGAGATACAAAATTGTGCTGTCCATTGCTTTAAGCCTGAAAGGTGATACATGTTTTTCTAACATCTTGTAGTATCTGGAATTCTCACTGGTGATCTTTCTTGCAAAACATTTTGTGGGACATGCTTTATTCGCTGCATATTGACATGGTGAATTTTCAGCTATATAAATGCGATGGCAGCAGAATCTGACCTCCTGATGAATTCCTGCATTTTTTTATTTATAGAGTCTCTTGACCATTCCGGCCCTTTCTTATGTCTAGTAGAAAAGCTGTTTATAGAATGCAGTAAGTGCAAAAAGAATTCTTTCTTCATTGTTTTTCTGATGACATCGCAGAACAGGTAAGGTTGGAAGGGACCACAGTGCGACATCTGGTCCAATCTCCCTGCTAAAGCAGGGTCATCCCAGAGCACATGGCACAGGATTGCATCCAAGTGGTTCTTGAATATCTCCAGAGAGGGAGTCTCCACAAGCTGTCTGGGCAGTATGTTCAGTCTATGGTCACCTGCACAATAAAGAAGTTCTTCCTTGTGTTTAGGTGGAATTTCCTGTGCATCAGTTGCTGCCCCATTCCACTTCTTGTCCTACAACTCAGTGCCACCAAGAAGAGCCTGGCTCCCATCCTCTTAACACCCTCCCTTCAGATACTTGTATACACTGATGAGGTCTCCTCTCAATCATCTCTTCTCAAGGCTGAACAGGCCCAGCTCCCTCAGCTTTTCCTCACTGGAGAGATACTTCAGTTTCCTTCAGCATCTTTGTAACCCTCTGCTGGACCTGCTCCAGGAGTTCCATGTCTCTCTTGTACTGAGGAGTCCAGAACTGGACACAGCACTCCAGGTGAAGCCTCACCAGGGCTGAGTAGAGGGGCAGGATCAGCTCCTTCAACCTGTTGGCAATGCTCTTCCTAATGCGCCCCAGGACACTACTGGCTTTCCTGGCCACAGGGCCTCACTGCTGGCTTGTGGACAGCCTGTTGCCCACCAGACCCCAAGGTCCTTCTCCATAGAGCTGCTTTCCAGAAGATCAGCCCCAGCCTGAACTGGTGCTTGGGGTTGTTCCTCCCCAGGTGCAGGACCTGCACTTGCCCTTGTTGAATTTCAGACAGTTCTTCTCTGCCCATTTCTCCAGCCTGTCAAGGTCCTTGTGAAGGGCTACACAGCCCTCTGGGGTATTGGCTTATTTCTTGTTTTGAAAAGGAGAATGAAAATTCTACTTTCATATTCATTTCAAATTATGGCCAGATTGTTTTCTTATGGATGGTGAAAGAGAGTTTAAAATCTCAAAGTTCCTGAAATCTAGCAGGTCTAACAGCCAACAGCTGGCTCACCAGAGAAAATCTGCATGATCCCATTTTTCTATTCCTGCTTTTTGCTTAGTTTAGGTGGATGTGACAGAGTAAGGGCACACAACAGCAGAAACCAAGGTAGAAGGGGTGTTGCAGCAGGAGAGCATCTTTCTTGACCAAGAGAGAAATAAAAGCTCACAAAGGGGATGGATTTTTGCAGAAGTAGGAGGAAAAAAAGTGAGGTAACTGCCTCTGCTTCCTGAGTGCAAGGAGAGACTCAGTCATAGGAGACCTGTTGCTCAAGCTTTGTCAAATGACAGGAGCAAAAAGATGAGCAGTTACAGGTTTTAGCAAGGACTGTGAGAGAGTATAATCCAGTACAATAGCAATACAAGGAGTTAGATAAAGCAGAGTACTCACAAGCTAATCAGACTAACCACTTTGGGCTAAGCATGTTTACTATAAAATTCCCAGTTCCTCACTAACTCTTCATCAGGAAGTTTCTGCTTGTTCGTTCCCTGCAGAGTCTTCAGTGTGTCTTCTTGGGTTTACCATGTGGAGAGGAACATTTATTCATCCATCATTGCTGCTGTTCTGAGCTCAGCTATTCAATGTTTGGTATGCGATACAGAAAGATTGAGACATGCACACTGCTTTCCAGAAGTAAGAGCTAACCACACACTGTGCTGCCATGCAGGTGCAAACAATTATCCAATCATATAGTTTGGCAGATCATCCAGTATAGCTTAGCCATCCTCTATAGACTTCAAAGACTGCTCTGCTGGGAAGGTGATATTCCATGCTCTCTCAAACAAGTTATTTGTTTTCATATGAATGCTCTTGTTTGACTGCTACACACCCAAGAACTATTCATCATAGGTTTGTTGAGGCTGATACCTCCCCATGCTGCTCCAGCGGATCCACCTTTCTTTCCCAGCTCAGGGTGCCCAGTATTACACATTATGAAGGCTGGTCATTTGGGAACATGTAGGAAGAGGAAACACTTTTTAGCTCTCTGCAAGCTCAGGCTTATGACCACACTATGAACATCAGATTTCTCCACTAACGTACAGACCTCATGAGAGCCTCAGGTGTTACTGTGCAATTACTGGCTTCCAAGAAAAAAATTCAGAGTTCTTTTCTGCCATGTCTCAGTAATGAACAGCACAGGAAAATAGGTGGTAAACACATTATTCATGTGGAGGAATCATCTCTTTCACAGTTCTGGGAAAAGAAATTAGTCTAATTTTGATCTTGGAGTCTGCAGACAATCACTCTAACATAGTTCCTTTTATCATCATAATAATACGTTTTTCTTTCCTGGTGCTTGTTTTTCTCCCTGGTATATCTGACGTATTATGCTCTTGGGTTTCTTTAAGAGCTCTTTTTTCTGTCTCTCCATGGTTGTTTCTAAAACCATTTTTATCCTGTCCTCACTTCACTGCTTAAGCATTTGTAATGTTTTAGCATTCCATTATTTTAATTGAAAGCTTAGCCAATTCAAGAAAAGTCTGTTTGCTCCCTGTTTAAACTGATGATGTGGCAGGATTAGAATCTGATCCAGGTTGCTATGGGGCAGCTGGTTTATCTTGGTGGGAGACCTGGATCTCAGTGTTAAATTGCTGCAAGGAGAAACTGTTTCAAAGCCGTGCAGGTGCCTCACAGTGCTTCCTATTCCAAATATTCTCAATCCCAATGTAAAGGAAAACAGCACAGAAAGATAGTGGTGCTCGTAACTGTGGAACTAGAAAAGGATATTCTCAGAGGAGCAGCCTCTGAGCAGCTTCTGTCTCCACTAACTGGCATATGATACCTTAATAAAAATGAAACTGTTAGTGTGCCCTGGTTGAAATAGCATGAGGACTTTCTCCCTAGATCATATGTAACTGATATAAAATTTCCAGTTTAGTGTCCCTGTGCTCATAGCTGGTGGAAATGGACAAGAAAGGAGCTTTTCTTTGGCTTGAGGCAAGCTGGAGAGCTGACATCTAAGGGAACAGAGTTTCCAGGAACCTGCAGCTTCTTCAGGAATTCGAGATGAACCAAAGCCGTAAGCTGCTGGTGCTCCCATTAAGCGCTGTCCCATTAAGCAGTATCCTCTGCTAGAAATAGCACCAACCTCAGGCATCTGCCTTTGGGAAGTATTTCAGTTAGAAATTTTTCCCGATTTGGTGAGGAAAACGATGTTCAATAATGCCCAGTCTCTTCAACACTGAAGTAAAAAACGTTATGCTGGTGTGATTTAAGCTGGAGAAATATAAATAAATAAGTACAACAGAGAATGTTAATTTCTTTCTTTTTTTCCAAACTGTTTCTTCAGTACAGCAGTGAAAGGGACCTGTTAGTACAGGGCCTGCTGTATATTGCACCAATTCAAAGGGAGGAGCACTTTGCTCCTTCAGTATTCTACCATTTGAGTCAGTGCCCTATTGGATGATAAGCACTGAAGGAATTGATATGGTGAGATTCATTAAGCACAAGAGTTTGGAGAGAGCTCTGAGTTTGGAAAAGGAAGGTTGTTCAGATGCTAATGCACTGCAGCTCCAGATGAAATCCCTGTCTGAGGATGTTGACTGAAGGTGTCCAGACAGAGGAGCTGCACTGAGGTTTTTCAAATGTCATGATGTTCAAGTCAGGATCTGATCCCCAGAGAACCCACTGTTCTCACTTAAAGGCTTAGCTCAGCTATCTGCTTTTACTTATTCCGCTCTTCTGAACTGCCCAATATCCTAAGACTTTAACCACGTGAATAAAGTGAAGGAAAATATTTTTCCTTCAAGTATTTTCATTAACTCTAGCAGACTTCTTGACTCCAGCGTGGCATAGGGTAATTAAAGTACCTAGTACCTAGCACCTAGCCTCAAGTATCGATCATACTGATGTAGTGGTCTGTAGTAGGAGTATCTGAGTTCAAGAAGCATTTGAAAGCTCTCAGGTACATAGTATGATTCTTGGAGTATCCTGCATAGGGCCAGGAGTTGGACTCAATGATCTTGATGGGTCCTTCCAACTCAGAGTATTTTAGGACTCTATGATCTCTCTTTTTTCCAGCTGAGTTGCCAGATGATCAAACATTCTGCACATAGTGGATTCAAACTCCTAGAAGACAATCTTCTGTTTTCCAGAGGGTATGGAACATTATCTTAGGTCATAAGACACACTCTCTTCATAAGGTACTTTATCCCACAGATCAGAGCTAAAACATATCCCAAGTCAGACACGTGTGGGCAACAGATTTGAACTTGGTCTCTTCCACATGAAGGCTGCTAATAGACAAGAGGTTATCTCAGTACATCATTTTGTTAACTTGATTGTGCCTTAGTTTCCTATGTCACTCTTCTCTTTTTTTTTTTTCCTTGAAGAGTGGATTTTTTTCTTTCAACCCTGAGATCTCCAGTTGTCTTTATGATAAGGTACAAGCTTCTTACCTATGATACCTTCACTCCCCAACTCTTAAGATGTTCCACTTTGAATAGAAAATAAATGCTTTCAGCAAAAAAATTCTTTTTGCCTTCTGGGCAGAATCTATCTATCTATCTAATCTATCTATCTATCTATCTATCTATCTATCTATCTATCTATCTATCTATCTATCTGTCATCTCTGTGTGTGTATATATATTGATAAATCTATTTATCATTATTCCATCAGGGTTTTTTCTTTCAAAACAAAATCCTAGTAAGAGTGCAGATACGCATTTGCCACAGACCAGAACCATGCCATTGAACAGTGAGCTGTTGAAAAACTTGCTTTCAAAGTTTTCTTAATGCATTAAGTTCTTAGCTGATATGAAAAGTTTTCCACCTAACCAGGACACAACTGATTACACCATCAGTAAAAACAAATATCACTTTTCCAGTCAAACATAATGGGTCAAGGCAAGTCACTCATTTCTGCTTAATAAGGGTCCCAAATTGTTTTGCATGTATACTGTTTTTTACTTAAATCCTATCAGTGCAAATAGGCAGAAACCAATTAGCAGTTTATTAGTGTGTTAAGGTGGTATTAATTCTTATTATATAATGAATCAAAGTTTCTGCAGTTGCACACACTTAAACACAGACTTAACTCTAATTATGGGAGCAGTCCTCTGAAGTTAGGCATGTGTTGAAGCGTGTAAATTATAAAATGCATGTCATGTTTATAGTGTAAGAGCTATAATAATACCAAAGACTCTCTGAAGCAAGGAACAATTCAAGCTGACATGTCTCCTACTGTTGTAGTTTTTCAGGAGCTTCCATTTCTGTTCCTGACCCCCCAGATGTTGTTGGTTAATGACAGATCAATCCGGAACAGCCTTGTGGGGAAAGCAGAAAAAAGAACTGCAACAGGCTGTGGAGCAGAGTATAAGGTAGCAATGCAAAGTACACCATGCAATGGGTGGGAGAGGAGATGTGCCCAGGACTTACATCTGCTTGGAGCCCCTTGCACCACCCAGATGGCTCTGAGCCATCCATGCATAAGAGTGAGCTGAGCAAGGAATGCCTTAAGCCTGTAGCATGGTAAGGAATGAAGAACTCTATCTGATTTTGGAGGTAGCAGCTTGCTACCTCCAAAAGCAGCTTGCTTTTGGGGGTATACTGCTTGCTGAGGTTTCAGGCCTCCAGCCCAGGAGGAAGACAAGCAGATCTGAGCAGTGCCTATGGAGTGGTCATGACTCTGGTCAGTGCCAGGCTGAGCTAATTGCTCTGCAGCTGGCCCGGCAGAGTTCACTGTCCCCCGTAGCAGGATCTGCAGCCTGGTTAGTCCCGACACAGGCAGCATTTCTGCCAACAGGGTTTCTGTTCCCCAACACTACCACATCCTGCCTTTCCTCATCCCCCTGAAGGGGGGATGCAAACAGAGATTCTGAGCAGGGAACAGCAGCACCACCTTGCATGTGTCTTTTATTTGTAAAGAATGACTGAAGTAGGCAAATGTTACTTGTATTTTTTTTTTTTTTTCAAAAAAGAGCCTAAAGATTTCACCTTCTCTCTGAAGTGATTCATTCTGGCAAGTTTCACCCTGAATGCAATAGCAGACATTTAAAGATAGGTAAACTTCGCTGTATCAGAGAGTTTTATTGCCTACCTTAATAGCACTGCAATTTCTTGGGGCTGTCCTTTATTGTACCAATCAGTGACCTACTAAATGGTACCATATTGATTAAGTACTGATTAAGTATTGATTAAGTAAATTCACTGCTTTAAAAGTGCAGAACTTGACAGAAATCCTCATGTGAGAAGAATAACACATTTGAAGCAAATAACTAATTTTAAACATGTTGGTGAAAGGTAGTATCTATTAGAGACGAAAAAAGGTACATCTCTTTTTCCACAGACTTACAGGGTCTTCTAGGTTGTAAAAGACCCCTAAGATAATCAGATTTAATCTTTGACAGATCACCATCTGGTCAACAGCAATAGAGAGGACTTTCTCTTTACCATGTCTGTGTTGGCTCTATGCCCTCACTTTGATATTTTTGGGTGGGGGAATTTCAATCCACTACTATATCCACTGGAGAATTCATGATCCAACTGGTGTTCTTACCAAGAGGTAAAAATAGGATGACTGAAATCAAAAGTAATTTTCGGTTGCTACTTCTAAAGACACTCTTCATTGTCTCACTTATTTTCAGCAGAGGCAGGGGAAAAAAAGTTTCCTTGTCCCCTTAAATCTGTGGACAACATTTTATCCACTTAGCTAATAAAAATGTGATACAGAGGACCACTGAGTCTATCATGTGTTAGTCCTCCAGTAAGCTGTGAAACCCCTGAAGGCACTCAAGCAAAATGCTGCTCCAGATAGGGACTAAGTGGTTGAAGCATACAGATGCCTGTGCCCTCAGATCCTCCAAATCTGGCCCCTTACCATGCTTCTGACTTTTCTATGCCTCTTCCACTACAATTTCCAATTCTGTTGAAATGAGAAGAGAGCAGTTAATACACTCACTGCCCCCATGACTTGGGTCTGTCTATTAGTAACCCCCTGGAGCATGAGCTTCACCGTGGCACATGCCTCTCTGGCATCTGACACCCCAGAAATGTCTGTCTAACCCCAAAGTGGTGGGAGGTGGTATTGGATCTTCACACAGTTCTTGGCAGCCTGCACCACGTAGGACTGGTGGAACTGCTGATGGTCATCTGGTGTCTAGCAAACAATGCAATTTCCTCACTTTGTGCCAATGTTTGCTCTCCAAAAATGCCACTAGCAATGTTTCAGTGGCATCTCAGCCACACCAATTTTGTTTTTATTCATCTATCAGCAGCACCCTCTGTTTTGCAGGACAACCAAAATCAAAAATTCTTGTCAAAGTCCCTATTGTTTTTCAGCTGTCCCATGATATGAGTACTTAAGATGTAACCACATGGATCTCCTCATCAGAGCCATGGTTCTTTCTGGCTGCTGCATGAGCAGCATGGTGTAGAATCTCAGGTGTACACCAGGTCAGGTGCAGTGCCCACTGCCTATATTGGTAACAGAGAAAAACCTGCTACTTTCCCTTTTTGTTACCACACCACAGTTATCATAGGTAACATGTATATTTTTATTCTGATGATCATTTCTCTTTCATGGGCTCGAATCAATTTCTTGTTTGACAATAACAAAAATAAATCGGTAAATGCTTATTAAACCTACGTCTGACAAGAAGCATTACAAGGCTGATAGACGTTGCCATGGGGTCATAGAATCCTAGTAAGTTCTCTGTGGCTGTAGTCACCTCATGATAATTTTTCCCAGTCAGCAGTCAGAACACCTCTGGAGGCCGACTTCAGTGTTCTGAAGATGTAATAACTACCTACATTTTATGAGTTATGACTTTCTCAAGAGCCGTTCTGAGACTCTGGAAGCTGTTCTTCAGACATGCCAGGAGCCAGGGAGCATGTCAAAGCTCAATGGTATTTACTCAGCATGAAGAATGCTTTCTAGAATTTGACTTCTCTATGTGAATATACAACAAAACTAAAACAAAACAACCTCCTCTAAACAAATTCAAGAGGTTACCAGATCATAACCCACAATCATACAACTCTCTTTCTTTGACAGAAGACTGTGGCATTATAAACAATATACCAGAACTGTTTATTTTTTATTTTCATAAGTTCTGAAAAGTCTTAGGGTGTCAGAGCAGTACACAGCAGGCTTAGATGCAATGCTAAGGCTATCTGTAATAGATAGAAGAGTGAGATGGGTTTAATTATCATGCAGACATTCACATCACAGTTCTTTGAGACTTGTTTTCACATATAAGTAATCAATATGCTCTTGGAGGAACCTGCACAGCTTCACTTGAACTTAGTGCCTAAATTGGGAATGTAGACCTGGACTCACCCCCTTCTATCTTTAATCATCTGTCTGAGTTGATAAGGCTGGGCATACAAGTGCTCTTTGACTCACTAAAAGAACTGGGGGGAACCTGTAGATAACAAGCTGGCCCAGCTGAAAGCTGAGTCCTTATCTCAGGTGCCACCCTCTCTCCACTCTCCCCACACATATCACTGGGCAAACACTTCTTACTTGGGTGTCTCAGTCAAGTGTGCCTTGCATCATCCATATAGCTCTATACAGACCAGCACTGGTATATCCAGGGACATGCCTTTGAGTACTGGTCCTCAAGCCACTAATTTGTGCCTAAATCCTGACCATTACTGTGCTTTACGACTGCCAGATGCAGGGCAATATATTCTCTTGCTAACAACCTCCTTTTCTCTAGCTGTTGGCAAGCCTTCCCCTCTGACCTTCTTAAACTAGCTCAGGCTAAATGTATACAAATTGTTTTAAAATAAGGATTTTTAAGAGGAAGGAATTCAGAACCTATATTACTACGGCAGAACATGCATTCAGCTGTGCTGAATGGAAGCAGGAAGCTCATTGCTATGGGATGCATACCACCATGGCAGCTGCTTGCCCTTCATATGAGCAAAGTGCAGGGGAAGGTTCCTGCAAAAGACGTGAGACAAGACACTCTCCAGTGTGCCTAGTCTCTGTCCTGAGCTAAGTAGGCTGCAGCACTGGCCTTGAAATTTAAGAGAACTGCAGTATGAGGACTGAGGAGGCTTAGATAATTTTTGAAGTAGTAGAGCAATGAAAGGCTGTGGAAATGTTCCACAGGTTGATTCAGAGAATACAGACCCACTTCATCCTCTTCACTTAATTGACAGCAGACTCTAAGGGAGAAGATTGTCTTTAATTCTGGGGGTGTGTGCTTTCCAGTGTGCTCATATATCTTTAAAGTGTCCATTTCTCACATGAGTCTTACTTTTCCATCTTATGCTCTTTGATCTTTAAAGGATACAAAGCTCTTAACTGTAGGGCCTCTCTTCAGCTATTTTCTCCCCAAGGATGTGTATGGTGACATTTACAGGTGCAAACTTTTATGTGCATGCTTACGTGGATGGGAAGTCAGTGGCTAGGCTGAGACACACCTGAAAGTATGTCCCTACTTCAAGTCTATTTTCTGCCTACACCTCTCTTCTTTTTGGCTCTCCCTGATGATTTCATTCCAGTATTATTTTTGGGTTTTAGTGTCTTCTCACCTCTTCCATCCACTCCTTTCATTTCATTTACCTCTGGTTCTTCTCTAAGCTCCTTGAACACCATCATTTCCCACACAGAGGTGGCAGCATAGGGATTACTTGTCTATTTTTATTTCTCTCTTTTTTTTT
>VXAY01003315.1:147819-209665 GCA_013399855.1 Oxyruncus cristatus
ACTTTTTTTTTTTTTTTTTTTTTTTTTTTTTTTCCAAAGGACCATCTGTTCTGCATATCAATTCATAAGAGAAGAATGTTTTCAGTTTTAGAATTTTAAATCACTTTATCTCCCTCTTCTGTTTTCTTAGTATTCTTGTTTGTTCTAATTTTAAAGACATATTGATATTAAAAGTCAGAAAGTGTGTTGAAGAGAGGAGTTATGTGGCCAGTTAGGGAGACTGGATACACTTAACATTTAAGGATACACCTTTGGACCCGAGTCCTTTGGTCAGTCAGCTTTGATTTACTGCAGCCATAGCAGAGACAGTGTGATGGAAGCGGTTTGCAAAACCCCACACAGAGGTCTCATGAGGCCCACCATCTCCAATGCTGGTGGGAGGCAGGGACATGTGTGTAGCCACAGGAGAAGACATCTAAGAAGAAGCAACTACCTGCATAAGGTTTTACTGGGGCAAAATGTTCAGACTAGGCTGTACAGATATGAATCCACCATCTTTGTACAATGGCTCAGCTCCTGTCAACACCGACCCTGTCCTGGATTTTCTGAGTCATTTAATGACAAGTGGCATAAGAGAAGACAAATAAATCAGACGTACTCTGATGGTGGTTACCACTGCCTGGAAAGGAAGAGAGGCAGAAGAGAGAAACAGGCTCAGGCTCTGCAGAAGGGAAAGGACAGCATTACAGAGGCTAAAATATCTTTTTATGTACTTGCAGCACGGGAGCATAAAAGAGTAGATTGTCAGATGACCCATTCCAAGCCTCAGGAAGATGTGCCATGCTTCACAACAAGATCTCCAGCCCTGAGGAATGGCAGAGTAATTGCGAGGTCACACCTCTCTCATTTTTCAGCAAAGGAGTGATTTTTTTTTTCTCAAAGAGATGATCAAGACTGACTCAGACTGCCTAGTATTTCAATGATACTGGGAAGCTGGCCTTTGCAGAAACTAACAATCTTACTCATTAACAAGTGAAGGTATTTTTCTCTACTGTTCCTGGCATGCATTCAGAAACATTGCCATACACCAAATACTTCAATAGTATAATTTACCCCGAGTGGACTTTCAGATGACAGAAGCTGGACTCCTTTAAACAGATGCAAGCCCTGGCCCCCAGTTCACAATTACTGTCCTCAGAAAAGAGAGTGAGACTACCAAGGTCTCCTCTGTGTATTTTTCCTTCTGGAACTATCATGCAGTGTCTCTTCTTGCATATCACATACTACATGTTTTTCAGGACAGATAATGATCACTGCTGTCATCTGTCAGAGAAACAAATTGTAAAATAATTATGCAAGTGCACATCACTGTGACACACACAAGACTACACTACCACTTTTACATCATAAGAAATGACCAGCCATGCCCAGCACAGGCAGACTCCCTGGGTGCTGCACGCAGAAAAGTGCCACTGGCAGTGCCACTCCCAGACTGTGGCACAGGTAAAGGAAATAGAATATGGCTGGAACATCATTTTTTGCCTAATCCCAACAGTTGGGCACTGATAACTTCTGGTTTTTTTTACATTATATGAAGGGTCAGGCTGGTCCAAGAATAGCAAAGTCACATACAACCTGGAAAATCATCTTTCCCTCTCCCAGTTCTATGTGGAGCACTGCTAGAAAAGCATAAAGGTGACTGGGTGAACTGCCAGTGAACTGATCTAGATTTCCCTTTTAATACCACTGAGAGGATGTTCCTCCTGTAATCTCACTCTTTTCTGACAAAATTCTTTTCCCAAAATTATATACCTTCAGCTGAACAATGTATTTGTACTAATTCTTGCTACAGCATACCCAAAGGAAAAAATAAATCCCTTTTGTCTTACAAATATTTTTTCTCTCTCTAAGCAAAAGACAAATACAGCACAACTGTTGCAATGAAAGTCATATGTGTGCAAAATAAAATGAGGTTCTCAACAGACATCAGACATAACACTTTTTGAAAACAATAAAACTATAGGATTGAGACCCTTTAAATTCCTTCTCAGATGCAGAGAAGCAGAGACAATCCAGTGGCAAAGATACACCTAATCTTGGGTCCTGACAAAACTTCCTGTGCAGCTCAATTCTTCTTGCCACATGTTGCCCTCTTATGGAAAATGGGTGACCAGAAACTAAACTGATTCTTGAAAAAAAGATATTGTTTATAGTTTTTTAAATTGGAAAATACATGTTCTCATTTCCAAAATATCCAGATGCAAGAAGGATTAGTGTAAGGAGCGGGAAGTGGAGGCCAGTGGCCGCTGTTCCAGTGATTTGTATGCTACAGGAACCTACAACAGAGCCTGAGGACAGTCACAGTGGGGCAAGGGTGTTGGAAGACAGAAGCAGAGCCACTGAATACTCCTACCCTACCTGAAGAACAAGAAAAAAAACCCCTTAGGTAAGAATACATATTACACATGCATAGCGTGACAGTGATGGGTGGTGGCACTAGTTCAGGAATGGGTCTATAGGTTTCCCTGGATCATAAGCTGAACAGCATTGTGCTATTGGACAATGCATATATATTTTATGGGAGCACATAAACAAAAGCAAGACTTAAGGAAAAGACCTTTTTTGATTCAATACTAGACGGTTTCTATTTTTTGTATTATTCTATAGATATCAGAGAAAAAATCCCAACTATAAAAAGAGCATAGCAGTTGGGGGGCACACAGAAAATGAAGTTTCTTTTCAGAGGTGTGGAAAATATGTTGTGAGAAAAGAGATTACAAACTGGATTTATGCATAGAAAATATTGCAAGAGACACAATGATGTAAATAATTATCTGCAAAATGGGAAGAAATTGATCTTTCTGCATGTCACTTGTGAGAAAGATCACAGCTTATAACATAGCAGAGAACATTTACCTTGGGCACAAGGAAAAGATCTGAAGCCACAAGGAACATCAGGTACCAAGTTATTCTTCAGAGAGCTTATAGAATTTAAAATTTGACTGGAAAAGAGAACTTCACTGAGCAAAATGATGGTGAATTCTGCACACCAGCCTTCAAGACTGTGGTTCTGCAAATAGTTCCAAAATGTTGCCACAGAAACCATGTAAGATGATGGTTAAGACTGCTCTAATATTTATAGAAGGAATTCTAAGACAACTTCTTAATATTTACAAAAATGACCAAAAAAAGAGGCACAACAATGTAAATCCATATCAGAATGAACTTATTAAAGGACAAGAAAAATGACAGAAAAACTGAGAAGCATGAGATAAGTTAGCTCAGATGTTGTCAAAATTTAGAGTTAGCTTTCAACATACAGAACATCACACAGCTGAGAAGCACATATTTTCCCTTTTGTCTCCTCTTTGTATATAGTGTGTTGTTTTCATGGTTGGGAAGGGAAGGGAAAGAGCACATATTCTTTATCCTGCAGAAAAGGTTCAGAGTATCGATGGGAATACAGCTTCAGGCAGTGTTAACAATCCAGGACAAGCATCTCTTTGCCAGTGGCCCTGCAACGCAACTGCAGCATAGTCTGAATGGACTGTGTGAGATAGGACTGCATCAGACATCTCTGGATGTTCCCATTACTCACTGGAAAATAACTGTTAGTCCTGGTTGGGCCCAGCAACTTCTTCTTTCTTTTGCAAAGCCAGTTCTAGAGCTCTGGAAGATCGGCAGACACTGCACCTTATGGAGAAGGTCTCCTCTGGTAGTTTTACAGGTGATGGGACAGATCCTCACAATGACAAGCAAGTACTGAGCCTCAGCTGGCCCCAGCTCCCTGCTAGGTGCATGGCCAGTGTTTCTCAAGGATGGGTTAATGCTACCTGGGCTGAGAAAATTAATAAACTTCAGACAGACTTTCAGAAGTCTGGGTTCTGACAGCAGGACTGCTCTTGCAGACCTATAAGCCATGATTTTCTGGAGGAAAGAATTGAGCATTCTTCATGTTCTCAGAGCACTGGAGAAGTCTGCAAGGCAGTGGTTGGCTCTGAGCTGTGCTTGGTTCAAATAGCAACACAGATCACAGGGTGAAGTACAAAACCATTGGTATCTTCTTGGGGATGAATGGGCTGAGAGCCACTCACTCTACAGTTTCAGCCCTCCTCCTCCTTTCTATATGGAAGTCACAGCAACCAGCTCCCAGGCTGCAAAGGATTTGCTTTCTCCTGAAGAAGCTTTTGGTTGCTAAGCAGTAACTATGTGGGCATCAGACCTCCACAAAATCTTGGGGATCTGCCTCACCAAAATGTCATGGTGAAGCTCAAACATCCCACTGAGATTTGATTACATACAAAATTTCTATTATATAGTGCTAATTTTACTGCAGCAGCTTAAAATAATTTTTTTAAGTGTTTACAAAGGAGAGCCTGGGCAGATGGATTCCGCATGGTGATCAATGATATGAAGTCTATTTGTAAGCCAGTAACTAGTGGTGCACTCTGGGACTCAATACTGGGTCCAATATTCTTCAACATCTTTATTAGTGAACTGGATGGTGAGACAGAGTGTACCTTCAGGAAGTCTGTCAATGTCACACAACTGAGAGGAGTGGCCAATACGACAGAGATAAGGTTTCTGGCCAGAGGCACTTTGCCAGTCTGGAGAAATGGACTGAAAGAAACATAATCAAGTTCAACAAGGGAATTACAAAGTCCTGCCCCTGGGGGGGAAACAATCACCAGTATATGTTGGAGACTCACTGACTGGAAAGCAGCTATATAGAAAAGAACCTGGAGATTCCTGGTGGTCCATCAGGACTGGGCCTCTGCCTGGAGTGCTACCTCTGTGCCAAGCCTTGGCTCATGACAGCACTGTAGGGCCCACATGGCAGCTATGCCGTGGCTGTAGGCACCATTGAAGTCTCCCAGTCTGTTCCTCTGCCTTCCCTGGATGCCTCCTTCAGCAAGCAACTGTGCTTGCTCAAGTTATGTTGGTTGTTGGGGAAGGAGCAGAGGGGGTGGGGGATCTTAGACTGTAGGCAGTGTCCCTGGGGGCAGCTGCAGGAGACAGGCAGGTGGGACAAGCAGTCCTGGTGCTGGTTGTCCCACAAGGCTGCTTCTGCTGCTACTTTTCAGCCTTCAAAAAACCCCTTTGTGGGGCTTTTGCCTCCAGTTTCCCACCGCTTTCTGAGTCTTTCTTTGCTTTTTCCATTCCTAAAGCTAAGAAAGCTCTGAACATCTCTCTTGGCAGGACGTGTGGATGTTAAGGAGAATCAGGAGCTGAGCACCTTTGCTGCAGCAGCCAGCCAATGGGCAGGGCGTTGGGAAGAAGTGCCATGTTACCCGTTCTCCATGTCTTTGCCTGAGCGACATCAGAAACACAGCCCATGTTGACAGATATGTCCACACCTTCTGCTTCTACTGCGTCTTGCCCCTGCAGTGAGCCCAATACTGGGAGAAGGAGGAGTTGGGGAGGTACCAAGCAGCTCCAGGGCATCCCAATGCCTCTACCCAGCAGGTCACAGAGTAGAGCACGGCCAGCCCAGTGGAGGAACCTGACAGCTGCTATGACCTGCTGGTAGTGAGATGTTGCTTTATTGTACAGAATTTTAATAAAGATGCAGAAGCTTTTGCATAGCATTTTTTCAAGAACAAAGCACAAGTTACTGCAAAGAAGGCTTTTCAGTCTCCTCCCCTCCCATCCAGGGCAAAGCCAGGCAGGGTCCCACGGACAGAAGCCATGCTGACAGCCCTAGCCATACTGGACCCTCCTGCTGGTGCCTTTGCATGCGAGCAGTCCTGTTCTCCTCTAATCATAGCCCTCTAAGCCTTTCCCTGACACATCTCTAAAACAGCAGCCCAGCTATTGCAGCACCAAACACTGTGGGAGGGCTTCACTGGGCTGGGAGGCAGGAAACATCAGGAAACACTCTTTTACTTTGAGGGTGACAGAGCATTGGTACATGTTGCTCAGCGAGCTGGTGGAGTCTCCATCCTAATGTCCAGGTGGCCTTCAAAAGCCACCTGGACATTATCCTGGGCAGCCAGCTATAGGTGGCTCTGCTTGTCAGGGAGGTTGGGTTAGATGACCTACAAAGGTCCCTTAGAATCTCAAACATTCTGTGATTCTGTGATTCAGGAGCTGGAGCTTTTAGACTGGTATATCTTCAGGATTCAAGAGGAAATGGCACTGTATTCCAAAGCAGAATATATAATGAAAGATACAGATCCATCTTGTTTGAGTTACTGAGTAACTCAGAATTATGTGGCTTAGAAACATTACCCTGTCTTCTGCTGTTTTTCCTGAAAGTTCCACACAGCACATTACAAGAAGACAAAAAAAAAGTTCTTCTTTCCTCAATGTCAGTTATGAGAACTAACGTGCTGGCATAAAACTGCCCAAATACTCATCAGTTGCACCAAGGTCATTCAAGGAGTGCAATGAGGAAACTGTTTTAAGAATTTGTCAATCCTTCTTGTGAAGCCATACTTGTATGATGTACTCCCACACATGCATACTTTGACTGTAGACTAAAGTAGGAGAAAGTGAGAGTGCTTCTCACACTGCTGCAGTCACTGAATTAGACACTTGCAGAAACAGAAATCAGAGTTGTCACTACAGGCTGCAGGAGAAATGTGAAAGAAAATCTTATACTTGCTATGACTGCTAGTTTGCTTACTTATAGGTGTTACATCTACTGGTTGTAGATAAAATCATGGAATTATAGAATCATTAAGGTTGGAAAAGACCTTTAACTTCAAACATCAGCCCAGTGCTACCATCATGTTCACCACTAAACCATTTCCCCAAGTGCCATATTCAAACCCTCTTTGAACACTTTCAAGGATGGTGAGTCCAACACTTCCCTGGGCAGCCTTTTCCAATGCTTTCCAATGCTTTCTATAAAGTTTTTTCCCTAATATTTAATCTAAATCTCCCCCGGTGCATCTTGAGGCCATTTTCTCTCATCCTGTCACTTGTTACCTGGGAGAAGAGACCAACCACCACCTGTCTACAGCGTCCTTTCAGATGGTTGCAGAGAGTGGTAAGATCTCTTTTGAACCTCATTTTCTCCAGACTGAACACCCACAGCTCCCTCACCACTCCTCACAGGACTTGTGCTCAAGACCCTTCACCAGCTTCGTTGCCCTTTTCCAGGCTCGCTCCAGCACCTCGGAGTTCTTCCTTGTCTTGAAGGGCCCAAAACTGAACACAGAATTCATGGTGTGGTGAATGCCAAGTACAGAAAGATGGTCAGTGTCCTGATCCTGCTGGCCACACTAATTGTGATCCAAGCCAGGAAGCCGGTGGTCTCCTTGGCTACCTGTGCACACTGCTGGTCATGTCCAAACAACAGCCCCAGGTCCAGCCACTCTGTCCCCAGCCTGTAGCACTGCGTGGGGTTGTTGTGACCCAAGGCCTCAGCCCATGGATCAAGCCTGTCCAGATCCATCTGCAGGGCCTTTCTGCTCTTCAGCAAATCAACACTCCCACCAAACTTGATGTCACCTGCAAACTGACTGAGGGTGCACTCAATCCCCTAGTTTAGATCATTGTTGAAGATATTAAACAGGACTGGCCCTATACTGAGCCCTGGGGAACACCACTGGTGACCAGCCATCATCTGGATATAATTCCATTTACCACCACTCTCTGGCCTGTCCATCCAGCCAGTTTTTTACCCAGTGGACAGTGCACCTGTCCAAGGCACGAGCATCTGGTTTCCCCAGGAGAATATTGTGGGACACAGTGTCAAAAGCTTTACTGAAGTCCAGGCAGACAACATCCACAACCTTTCCCTATTCTACTAAGTAGGTTATTCTGTCATCAAATAAGATCACATTGGTGAAATAGAACTTGCCTTTCAAAACTCGTGCTGGCTGGGCCCAGTCCCCTGCTTGCCCTGCGCACACCTGGCCCTCAGTGATGACATTCAGCATGAGCTGCTCCATGACTTTCCCCAGCAGTGAGGTCAGGCTGACAGGCTTCTAGTTTCCCCGATATTCCTTCCAACCCTCCTTGTAGATGAGTGCCACATTTGCCAGCTCCTGATCAGCTTGGAGCTCCCTAGTTAACAAGAACTGCTGGTAAATGATTGAAAGTGTTTTGGTTAAGCTCTTTCTCCAACTCCCTCAGTACTCCTGGATGGCTCCCATCCAGCCCCATGGACTTGTGCAGACCTTAGTGGCATAGCAGGTCACTGAATGTTCCCTCTTGGATTATGGGCCTACATTCTGCTCCCTGTCTCTGTCTTCCAGCTTCAAGGGGCAGTGTACCTTGAGGACAACTGGTCTTGTTATCAAAGACTGAGGTAAAAAAGGCATTAATACTTCAACCTTTTTCTCACCCTTTGTCACTGTTTTTCACACATCCCACAAAGGGTGGAGATTTTCCTTGGTTCTTCTGTTGTTGCTGATGCATTTCTCATAAGTTGTGGATGCTCCATCCTTGGAATTGTTCAAGGCCGTATTGGATGGGGCCACTGACTGAATGAATAGCATTCCATGGCAGAGGGGTTGGAAAGAGATGAACTTTAAGGCCCCTTTCAACTCAAACCATTTTATGATTCTATGGTTCTATGATTCTGCGATTGTCTGTAGACCTGCTGTTGGGACTTCATCGCTGCCCACCTGGAAAATCAGCAGCAGGTAATAATCAGTGGGCTGCACCACGCTGGGAAGCCTTTTGGTGATTGTGGCCCCAAGGAGACAACCTACTTCCCTATGGGTTGGATTCAGTCAGCACATCAAGCCCTCTGCTCCTCTCAGAAGGGAGTCACCAATGACAATTAGCCTTCTTTTTTTTTTTTTTATGATTGAAATTGTCATGATACCCTGCCCTAGGTAACCCCTCCAACCTTCATCCACATTCTCATTTCCCTGGTCCTTGAGTTCCAGAACCTCTTATCTGTTGCATAAGGGCACCTGGGGAGGTAAGGTAGGTGAGGAAAGGACCTGCTTACCACCTCAAGCAGGAAACAGTTTTAATTCCCCTCCATGTCTAATGTCCCCTTCTACTGCCTGGTGGTAAGAGGGCAGGGGTTCGTTTGTTTCTTGTGCTGTGGATGGCAGGTGTGTTTGTCTCAGAGGTAGTAGATATAGGTCTACCACTCAGTCTGCTCCTCAGAGTCCCCAGTACTTCTCAGGCTTTCTCCTTCCTCCCTCAGCTCTATTACCAGGCTGAGCAGAGAGTCCACATGATTACATCTCATAAAAATATTTTCTCTGCTGCCTTCTGAGAGCAGTGCCAGGCTCTGGCACTCACTGCAGCCTGAGACCTGGACAGTTCCATGTTTCTGTGGGAGCTCCATCTGGGTCACCACATCTTTTTTGGTGCACAAAGAGCATGCTACTTTTGGCTGAGTGGAAACCACGCATGATGACCACCAGCTGAGTCAACTGTTTGAGCTGGCAGTGCCTCAGCACCCACCCTGAGCACCCTTCCTTGTGAACTGCTGCACACACTGCAGTGCCATGCTCCTGGTTGCTTGTGCTCCCTGGGGGTGGCTTTTCTATGTGGCAGGGGGCCGCTATCACTCCTAGTGCTGCCAACGCTGAGTCAGAGCTGCCTCTGAGTCAGGGCTCCACTGCTTCCCGCTTGGTGCTGGGGGGACTGGAACACCTCTCTCTGCTCTGGTTTTGAGGTCTGGCCAGTTAAGAAAGCTCCTCTTGCTCCTGTGGGACAATCCATGGCTCCAGAGTACATCTGTCTGTGCAGTTCACTCTTTGCTACCCAAACAGTCATGATTCAGTGGGGATAATTTACCATATACAATGGTGCCATACCAGAGCTGGCCTGGATTCATGATACAAGTACCTTCCCCACCTGGGAGAGAACAGGAAATCTCATAGAAGGGATTACAAACTGCTCGTTGCACACAGCAAGTCAAGAATTTCCCTATGAAGTCCTTTTTTTTTTTTTTAATTAAAAAATATGCCTATTTGTCAAAGCTGGACTGTGCAAATTTCAGTGAGACATAAAAAAAAATAATTGCACTATTTCAGAATTACAGCAAGAGACACGTGGTTCTGAAATTGTCATAAGTCAAGTACTCACCACACTTAGCTACCATTTGCAGCTGTGGTTAGGAGCTGTTTCATGTGCCAGCACATTCTGTAGTCTTTCTGCTGCCTGATTTAGAACTTGCCATTCTGTCATTCCATTTCCCTAACTGTAGAATCGAGGGGCTGAGAGGGGTGATTTAACAGTTTACTCTGCTGCACCTCTTTAGGGCTAAGAAGGTACAATGCACTCCAGCATCACGGTCCTTTTCAATGTTTCCTTTGGTGGTAGTCCCAAGGAAGCTGCCCCTGCTGGCTGTGTCTGCCTTTCTTCTTGCTGGTAATATTATTTCTGCAGTTCTATTCTCCTTTGTCTACAAACCAGACTGGAAGCCTCAGCTGAAGCAGACAGTGAACCAGTGATGGCTGCTCCACAGTTCTCAGCTGGACGGCGGTATCCAAGGAACCAGACTATGTCAAGTTGCTGTTGCTCTGGATGAATTTCAGTCCCGTGAGTCTGACAAAATGTTTGCTTTTCCAACGCATATGTATAAGATCCATTGGGTTCATATACAGTCTAATTGACTGTACATTAAAAAGAGGAGTTAGTTCACAAAATAACAGAATCACTTAGGTTGGAAAAGACCCCCAAGATCATCAGCTCCAACCTTTGACTCATCACCACCTTATCAATTAGACCATGGTACAAAGTGCCATGTGCAATTGTTAATGTGCTGTTACACATCTCTTAAATAAGACCCTGGTCCTAACATTCAGCATATCTCTCTTTCCTATTTACTCCTTTGGGCAGTAAAACTCAGCATTCACATCTTCCTTGAGTAATATCAGTAATATCTACAAGCTTTTGCCCTATGCTTACATCCTGCTGTTTACACACAGATGGTGCCACTCATGGACTTGTTGGGGTTTTGCATCCTCTTGAGCATTGCAGCCTTTAGTCCATTACTGCATAGTCTTTAATGTCCTCCATAATGACTGCCCTACAGGTAATAGAGCTGCCTTGCAGTTACCAGATGGGATATGAACAGAGCATGTGTATCACCTTAAAACACAGACACTAATCTGTAAAAAGCAGAAAACTATTTTAAGCTTTGAAAACTAAAGCTAGCCTGCTTAATTCCAGATCAAAATTATACTAGTTAAGGGAACAGTTTCACTATTGTGGAGTTCTTAAACTATTTCTAGTCTTGTTTGAAACACAACAGTGTAAAAATTATGACAGAGCTCTGTGTAACCTGGGATTTCTTGTAACATTTTGCTGTTAGCAGAGATCCTGCTTTTCTAAAAATGAGGCACACACCACAGAGCAGTTGCAAAGCTAGAATTCAGTACCAGAACATCAAATGCTTCCTTAGATTGGGACACAATCCCTTAGTACTTGGTGGAGTAACTGGTGAAGAGGATTTTGAAGTGGTTTGGAGTTTCTTCCTGGTAAATTGAGTGTCACTTACAGCTGTGAAGGGGAGTGATAGAGCCGCTGGGTGCACATCTGGTGTCCAGCCAAGGTCAACCCCACACATCATATCTGTCCCGTTAACTGAAACAGAACACAAACTTTGGGAATGATTTAAAACCCAAAGTAGACCTTTCCAGTATGAATGGTTTCTGCAGCAGAAATATTGTTCTGATAGATATTAATTGCTATTCTCCTTTTGTGGGAATTTCCAGGGTCCAGAGCTGTGGAAGAATATCTGGAAGAAAAGATGATGGCATTTTTTCATCACTGGTTTGCAGGTGTCCTAGAAATCTCACATTTTGAAGAACTATCTGATTTATTGTTCTTTACTTGCCCAAATGAGTGACATGTGATCAACATGCTCAGCCTATTCATGCTCCACTGAAGTTGCTGGACGTGTGCAAAAATAACTGCAGTACCATGCAGCAAGACTGAGCCTTCTGCATTGCAATCACAGAATGCAGCACCAGTTTCTGGTGGAGAAGCATATTATGGGAGTATATGGCCCTGAGTTAAAAATTGCAGTTTTTAACTTGGGGTTTAGTATCAAAATCGGGCTTTTTTTTTTTTTTTTAATCCCTTAAGAAATGCCCCAGTTTGACTTCCAAAATCTGCTTTTATAATCTAGACAGTAATGTTCTTTCTGTACCTGGGCAAGCTATTAGTGTGTGCTCCTGTGTTGTTCTGGCTACAATCTCCAGAAAACTCTTTATTTATCTCAACAAACATTCTTTGCTTTGAAAGGAAAGATTACTTCATAAACGCTAGCAGTCATTTAATGGTTATTTACACTGCTAGTTGCACATCTTGCTCAAAATACTTTTATTAATATTTGTTTCAGAAAAAAATCCTTCAGGGGTTAAGAGAATGATCCTAGTAGCCAGTGTGAGACACCAAAAGCAGTGGATGCTGTTGGAACAGGTGCAAAGCTCCCTCTCTTGTTATAGGGTGTTTAGAGATAATTTCCACCAGCTACCTTTTTTCTTTCTTTCTGTTTTTTTCTCTGAAGGCCGTGCTTTTTTCTACAGGGATTTTTTTTTTTTTTTGAAGATAGCAGGAACCAGACAAACACATATCTAACACACAGTAAAGAATATGTAAAATAATTTTGCTTCAAAATGTAATTCTCTTCATCGTGAATATGAAAAAAAGAGTTGTGGGACTACATATGCACTGTGCCCTCTGAGTGCAGGGCTCATGAAAGAACAGGAGGCAGACTTTTACAACCTCAGAAGGCTTGGCTATGAAGTGATGCTCAGACAAAGGTCTCCTTTTGCCAGCCCCACTATTAAAAACCACACTGGCTTCTTGCTTATTCAGCAGAAGCCAGTTCTCTCCTGTACCTGTTGTGGTCGGGGTCCAGGTCCCCATCTCTCACTCATTAGTGGTGTGGTAGCAGACTAGCAGGATTAAATTCAGCCAACCACTGCATTAACAGTGCTATAGGTGACTGCTTCTTGAAGGTTGAGAAGAGTATGAATTAGAAATACAGTGTGTCTGTAATACAAGTCCTGAAAACAAAGGTGTTGTTTCTGCATTGATTTCCCCAGAGGGGAAATTCACTTGAACTTCTGCTGATGGCATATTTGCTGCCAATACCAAGCGTGTGGTGTATTTGACACTCAGGAGGGAGGTGATGTAATCCATAGGGAACTTGAAAAGCTTGAGAGTTGAAATTGTGGGAACCTCATGGGGCTCAACAGGGCCAAGAGCAAAGTTCTGCACATGGGTTGGGGCAATTCCAAGCACAGACACAGGCTGGGTGGAGAATGGATTAACAACAGCCCTGAAGAGAAGAACTTGGGGCTGTTGGTGGACAAGAAGCTCAACAAGGTCTGATGATGTGTGCCCAAAAGGCCAACTGTATCCTGGATTGCCTCAAAAAAAGCTTGGGCAGCAGGTCAAGGGAGGGGACTCTGCTTCTGTGGTCTCGTGAAACCCCAGTTGGAGTACTGCATCCAGCTCTGGGGCCCCTCCTTATGAAGGACATAGACTTGTCAGAACAAGTCCAGAGGAGGGTCACAGAGATGATCAGAGGGCTGGAGCACCTCTCTTCTGAGGAAAAGCTGAGAGAGTTGGGATTGTTCAGCCTGGAGAAGAGAAGGCTCTGAGAAGATCTTATAACACTTTCCAGTACCTAAAGGGGGTAAGAGAACTGGAGAGGGACTTTTCACAAGGGCATGGAGTGACAGGACAAGGGGGAATGACTTCAAACTGAAAGAGGGCAGTTTTAGATTAGGTATTAGGAAAAATACTTTACTGTGAGGGTGAAGCACTGGAACAGGTTGTACAGAGATGTTGTGGATGCCCCATCCCTGGAAGTGTTCCAAGCCAGGCTGGATGGGGCCTCGAGCAACCTGGTTTTGTGAAAGGTGTCCCTGCCCATGGCAGGAGGGTTGGAAAGAGATGATCCTTAAGGTCCAGCATAGGCATTTTTTCCATTTCCTTCCAGTCTGTCCTCCTGCAGGAACTGTGCTGACCCCTCTGGTCAGCAATGCTGCTTTGCATTTTGGCATAAAATTGGACAAGCTCAACATGAAAAATGTAGGTACTTCACTAATTCAGTATCTCTTGCACAGCACGTTGCTGGAAGTGGAAGAGTTGCTGTCACTTCCTTAGTGATTCTATGACTGTCTGAGCATACTGGGATTCCCCATAGCTAGCAAATCTGTCAGCAAAGTGGCAGTAATGCAATTGTGACTACACCACTGAATGTGATTTTTCAAATCAAATTTAAACCTCAACATGCCAGAGGTTCTACTTATTAGTCTGAAATGAAGATGATTCAAAGGATCCTAATTTCACATTACCCTTAAATCCATCTTTACATACCTATTCAAGCCCCCGAAATGCTAATAGAAATAATATTTCACATGTATACCACAGACAATATAACAGCAGTGTGGATTTAGCAAGAACTTATTGGTACTGTGCCTTATTGAGTCTCTGTCTTATAACAGACTTCATGATAACATGCACACAGTTTTCAACAATGGGTGTGGGGGGTGGTTAATGTACCTGTTTCTAAAATAAGGCATCACTTGACCGTTTTCAGCAGAAATGGTACTGAAAGAACAGCTAGGTCAAGAGCAGAGTTGTTCCTGCATGCACACACATCACACACGCTGCAGTTTGCAGCTGCATTGCCAAATTCCTCTGCCTGATGTCATACGGAAGCAATAAGCTCTCTCTTGAGCAGAGTGACCTAAGCAAGGTTTGTGGATCAATACCACTGATACTAGCAGTATTTCAGTTCAGCACTATTTTTACAGTAGAAATGAATGCTTCTCTTTTTACAGTCAAGGCTATATTCTTATCTCAGTGCATGGGGGTTTACAAGCCTAATCTAAAACCTGCTTAAGTGAGAGGAAATTGTTCCTTTCAATGCAATGTGTTTCAGATCCATCCAATTATTTATTAACAATGCTTACATTGTTAGGCATAGGCCTTTTTACTTTCAGAATGAAATAATCTCATTCATCAGACTACTGGTGAACTCTTACAGATCTTTGTGTAACTTTTAAAATGTTGCTCTAAGCATGGAATGATGACGAGACTGTGTACACATACCACACAACCCTATCAATATTTGCATGAAGTCTTAGTTCCTATCAGCCAAGCTAGGTGACATCCTTTGCTGCTTTTGAGTTATTTCTAAATGCTAAATTAATCAAGCACAACAAAAATATAGTGACTGGGAGTTTTTTTGTCTTTTTTTTCTATTATATAGTTACAAGCTCCAATGGTCAGAAAAAAATGGATGCAGCAAAACCTAAAATCTCAGTTCACCTGAATGCAAGGTTATACTGCACCGTACATTCAAGTGTCTGAAGACAGTCACCTTCTGGAAAGTGAGTTCCTGAACTTCATGTCCATCAGGCAAGTAAAAGACGATAGCAGATGTACCTCTAAGCTTTCCGAAGGCAAGAGAGTTTGCACTATTTACTATAAGTCCTAGCAGCTCAGCTGTGGCTTTCAGGGTCTGCCTTCTTCACTAATATGAAATTTCTCCTTATACTGAATCTTAACTTGCATGTGGTTTCTGTGCATTTTGTTCCATCTCTCTGAACAGAATATTCTTTCTAGGCATTTCTTCATCTGGCATAGTTTAATGCAGACCAGATTTAGACGTTCAAATTAGTACTGTTTAAGCTCTTTGAGTGACATTTCCAATTAAAATAACTCATTCAGTTTTCACATAAACAGTAAATACAGTTTTTGATACTGCCCAATCTAAAACTGAACCTTATATAAAATTAGGAAGAAAACAGACTCAGGCAGTTTTTTGAAATTAACCAAATATTACTAAGAATGACGTGCCTCCAATAAAAACATTTTGCCAAGCTCAAATGTTGTGGTAGTACCTGAGTAGCAATGTGTGGCAATAGACAAAGCTTTCACTTTTTGTTTTAAATCTACTAATTACTGATATGCAGTTGCCTTTGACAAGGCAATCACTTCTTGCCTTCACTGAAATAAACATCCAAATGATTGAATATAATTTTGTTCTCCTTTTATCACTGTCTCTCCCCTTGTCAACATAACATGCTGGTGTCTGTGAAGCAATCTTTCATTTGAGATGGCAGTGACAAGGATGAGGAGTACACATGTAAAATCACCCCAGTACTGGACTATTTCAGGCTTATTTCCAAGCACCACGTTAAGCTCTGGAGATAGCCAAACCTTCAGTGAGCTCACTGGCTGCATGAGCCTGAGGAACACACCCTGCTGACACCACTGATCTGCCTCTTAGTTTATCACCATCTGCTCTGTGTGAGTTTCCAGCCTACCTTCTGTTGCCTCCTCCTCAGCCTTCATAGCAATGCTACCCCCAACACTGTATTTCTTTCTCAATTAATCCTGGACCTTTTCTCACCATCCTCCACACCTCCACAAAACACTCACTTGAGCCAACAGGGCATAATCTTGCTTTTTCACTCCCCACTCTCCCTGGTAGGGACTCAGAACTGGCACCCTTTAACTGAAATGCCAGAAAGAGCTCTGGTTAAAATAAATGGTCACAGGATCTTCTTTGTGTTGACTTAACCAGGCTCAGCCTTGCCTGAGCTTGCTATGACAGTGTGGACTGTGGCTCCCCTGGGACACCAAGCATACAGCAGGCTGGAGCAGCAAGCACATGCCTTGGTGGTGTTAAATCATGCATAAACCAGCAGCAGCAGGCACCTTCTCTGACAATAAAAAAGCAGAAGCTTCATTGTAACTCATTTAGCTTCTCTTTTCAGACACAAACTCTCTCTGTTAGACTCCTGAGATTTGTTTTACTTCAGGGAGTTCAGCTGAGCTCAGAAATGAGTCTGGCAGCACAGTCCCCTGAGGCAGAGATCTCCAAAGCAGGCACAGCATGAAAAGCATTGCCTGCCTGTTTAAGATTAATTTCCCCTCAACACTCACTGGAGTTCAGCACCACTGGCATTTGTGCCTTCAGCCCTTTGGACAGGTGGGAAGACAGCCATACTACTGATGTGTGAAGTGCTTGGAAAAATGGTTTGAAAAAGGCAGGATAAAATTGGTTGATACTAGCAAAGGAATAGGATGCTGATTTTGCCCGTTGGCTGTTTTGATGGCCCTGAAACACTGCACCTCACTGTCATGATGCTGGAGCTAGTGCAGATAATAAGAGAGAGCAGGGCAGATGTAGGAAAGTGTACACAACCCTGAAATGAGGAGCATCATTTTTGTAAGAGCAAAGGTAAACAGAAGTGATGGAAAAATGGTGATCCACAAGGTCCTGAGTAGAAACATTCCTTTCACCATCAAAACCACTTAACCAACAAATTGAGGATGAAAAACAGAAGGGAAGGCTTTTACCACTACTATCAAGTTTCCTCATACATGTGTTTCATGAGTAGCTATTCACAGGCACAGATATTTACTGACACAGTCAGGTAGATGTTAGTCTGCTGTAAGCAGCTTAGGTGGCTGTGCTATACTCAAATTTTACATGGCTGATATGAAAACTAACTTGGGACTCACTCATTTTGCAAACATGCAGATTTTTAAGTCTCCAAGCTTTCTTAATTGATGCTTTTAAAGAGTTGGCAGACAATAATACAAGATATATTAATCCACAGAATGTTTCAGTTGTTGAAATTTTTATACATTTTCTAAGCCCATCATCTTGGATTCAGGTTCTGATTGCCCTGGCTAATGATGAAATTATGACTTTCACATATTGCAGTGAGAAATGCATTTATTTCATACATGGGTTCATGATTAACTTTAAAAAGACAGCTAGCACTATCATATCTAACAAAACTTCTTTATCCCCTTAGAAGTACTGCTGTGTGTATCACTGGGTGCATCTCCATCTGAAGAAGTCGATTTTCTGTCCAGGCTCCAGGTGATTACGTGTCTGAGCACTAGCTACAATTACTGATGATGTGACAGAGAGCAGTGCACATAGTGTTCATCAGTGAAGACTAGACATCCCTTCCTGGCATCCCTCTTCCCCTCTCTATCCCCTGATGCTGTAATCATCAATTTTACAGAAAGTGTGAAGAAAGATATCAGCTGTGCTTCACAAACTCTGGCAGCTCCATTCCCGTGCACAGGGTAAGCACTCCTGCCTTCTCCAGGGCAAAGGCTGGGTGAGCAGCATCGGTGAATTTGTGCCTCATGGCAAACAGCACTAGTCCTCTCTCTGCATTGAAGAACAAAAGTCTCCCACTACTGTAATCCAACAGGATGCCAATCTTGGCCAGGTGTTCTGTCACATGAACATCACTCATCACACCAGTGTGAAGAAATCTGTAAAGAAAGCTGTGGGAAAACGGAAACCAGAACACAATGAGTCTCCTCATGACAATTTACCAGAAATAACATGCGGCTTAATTCCAATCTATCAACAGGTGGCTGCATACATCAGCTTACCACATGGCAACAGTATTTTTCTCAGTATGTAGGCAAAGCAAATGTGGCATCACTTCAAAGCCCTGCCTGGCATGCTGATGAGCCTTTTCACTTGGCATCTCTGGACTCTTAGAATAAAAGCATCTTGGATGTTTCATTTAGTTAGTTGTGTTCATACACCTATATGATTTCACACTGAAAAAAGCACATTTGTTTAGATCAAGATCACCTTTACATCCTTAGCACGGTGACGCCTTAAAAACCTCCAAGCAGCCTGGCACTGGCCTGCTACCACAGACTATCTCAGCACCCTGCAGTCCTGCCACAGTGGCAGGTGAGTGCCTATCACTGTGACGACAAGGCAGGAGAAAGCATTCTCTGTTGAGGCTTGACATCTTTTGCAGAAGGAAACAGACTATAAAAAGTCTGCATTTAAGGCAATAAATAAACTTGCTGGGGTTTGGTGAAGCAGTTCAGGATACGAGCCTGGAATGACAAAGCAGCAGCAAACTAGTTCTTTAAGTTTTATTCACTGTGTGAGTGAATAAAGGGTGATAAACTCTCTGTTTGAGAATAATTTTATTTTTTAAGGTACTTTTCTAAGGAGGTATGTTTAAGGTATTTGTTAAGGAGGTCTAAAGACCTTTTGTAGTTGTTCTTTTCTTATTATTCAAATTTGCATAAAGAAAGCAGAAGAATCTTTTCTGCTCTTATGATTCTTGAAGCTGTCAAGCTTTATTTTCATGAAGGACAAGTAGCTTCCCAAGCAGCTAGACCGACTTTTCTTTACCTGGTTTGCGTTGGACAGCACCGCATGCACCAGGAGGTATCACTCAGCCCCAGAACACTGCTCTGTGTTTTTGTCTCATAGCATATCCCAATCCTGTAGCTTCTGCAGGCAGAGACAACAATTTCCCAGTAATGACATCCTTGAGCAGGCAGCAGTTCACCCAGGACTGAAGGAAACCTGTTTGGGAAAGAAGCATGCAGTAAAGTGAATGTGGTGGGAGATGAACCATATTGTGATATTTCTTTCAGTCACATCATGAAGCATCATCTAAAATTACTAATGAATTGCACTGTGTTGTTCTAACTGCAGGGTTTTATCAAAGATTCAAATGTTGTCACTGAGAGTCTTTTCATCTTTGCACTGAGATGGTCTCATCTAAAAGATGTCAAATTTTGAAGGTTTGCTCAAACTAGAAAGCGTAGTTGTTTGAGTAGTCATAGTGACAAACATCTTGTGTACATTCATTTGTAACAGTAAAAAATGTGCTTAAACCACTAAATCCTCATCACCTTTTAAGAAGCCATATCAGTATGTCACAACTTTTACAAGTGGACCTGTGCTTATGATAGAACCGATGTCAATATATCAAAAAATCCCCCAGGTTCACAATGTATACAGCTGGCCTGGTACAACCATACTAAACATATCCCAAGAGCACTTCCTAGTTCTCTGAAACCACAAAGACTTTGGAAAATATTACTAATATTACCCTCAGGAGAGGAGCAAAGTATGGAAGATGGATTACTTCTATCCACAATATATTAAAAAATAAGCCCACAAATCTGACCTTTTCAGGGCAGCAAAAAATTGCTTTGAGACTGAAGTGCTCTTACAGATTAAGCAGTGACCATGGGCTGAAGCAAATTGAGCAGTTCCAGAGACACTACTGCCTGGCCATTCCAGAGTGTGGCACTGAACTCTTCCCAGCACCTACATCAATGCTACCACTGTCTTTATTGAGATGTTACAATGCTTGAAAGGGGGGGAGGGTAAATAACACAAAGTCCAGGGGCTGCATGACAATGATTCAGCTCTTCTACATAACTGGTATCATGTGAAAGCTGCCTATAGGCAAAAATAAAAGTGAGGGATCTACCCTAAACTCCACAAGGTAGTCATGCTCATCATGCTTCTACTCACCCAGCGAGTTTAGTTTTCTCAGGAAGGTGGATCACTGTTGCATTGGAGGAGATTTGCAAAGCAGGATGGGCTGTGTCACTCAGCAGGCGAAATCGAGTTCCTGGTACAATTGATGACAAGGAAACACCAGACCTGAGAACCTGGCTACTTTGACATGAGACAAATCATAAAATGTTAAGCAACAATAACTGCTACCTTAGCTGGACAAGGTTGTGTCTGCTGGCAGGTAGAAGTGACAGAAAATTGGTAACAAGTGCAAGGGGTCTTCCAAGCTGTACCCAATTGGGACAGCAGTCTAATATTCAGAAATGCAGCTAGGTGATAAAGAGGTCTTCAATATTTAAAAATGTTTAATAATTTTCAAGCATTTGTTTTTTCAAAATAGCAAATTTTAATTTTGAGGCTGATTTGGAAGAACCATATATTATTTATCCAGGAATAAATCATCCATTTCATTTTAAGACTGCTTTGCATACTTCCTCATCACTGAAACTGAAAGTCCCTAAGGTTTTAATTGTGCGAGGGGTTTTTTTAATGTCATTGGAACTTTTATCTGAATGTGTTCTGCCAGACTCATGACACTGAGATTGCCTGAAACATATTTAATCACTTCATATCTGACAGAATTCAATGTTTTTTGTTTCTGAGGTCACACCAGTTTTACATTGACACAAATATACAAACTTCAAGAGAAGTAGTCCTGATTATGCTAATTTTAAGCAGAAAAAAATGATATAAATTTGAGTTATTAGGATAAAAATTTCAATAACTTGTTTACTCCCCAGTTGGGAACTTTAGATATGATTTTCAAAGAAAAATGTTTGGCTGCTTTGCCCCTCCATCCCACTGTTTTGACTTCAGGAAATCATGATCTACCTTTAGTTGAGATGAGAGCTGCTTCACTTTGTTCACTTGTTCCGAACGGGTTGACAGCCCTCAAGTAGAAGAAATAGTTCACATTGGGCTCCAGGGATACTTTCAGTTCAGGTTTCTTTATGCCAGCAAAAGATCTGCAAATTTTGAACATACATGAAAATGTATGCACTTACCGAAACTAGGAATGACTAATTTAAACAAACAAAGCTGCCTAACAGTATTGCTGACTACTGAAACATTAGGCACCACACAAAACTCCAAATCAGAAAGGTGAACACTGTTTTCACAAATAACTGGGTTATGTAGGAGCTTCAGTGTGTAACTTGAGGGATTGCCCTCACTTTGTCTGACAAATTTTCAGGCCCTTGTTTCTGAACCAACCTTTTCACTCAGTGCAATCATTTGGTGTAATGATCACTTTATGTTTGTTTGGCAGCATAATCATCACATAAATTTCAAGCAGCACAGAGTTGAATGCTCATCTGCCTCTTGTGAAAAGTCTGCTTTACAAAATGAAGAAGTTTCTGAAGAAAAAAAACACCCTTTAATTATTTCAGTTGCATGAAAGTGAATACACTTGTGTTTTTGCAGTCTGGGCACATGCTGCAAGTCCAAAAGAATGGCTACCCTTATCTGAGTCTGCACAGAAATCATGTACCTCATTATAGAATTATCCTAAAACAGTGTTTCACTTTCTTATTATGAACTTCTTGCTCACAAATCCTTCAACAGCTAAGTCTGGGCCCTCTCTCCCTCACGCTGCTATGCACTCAACGGGGCAGTTTTACAGGAGGCAGCAGCAGAGGAGCTGTCTTCATACAGTCCCCAGCTTTGACTGAGTCTCCCCATAGAGGTGCCTCAAAAGCTCCAGACCTCACATCCTAAACCATTGGTGTCTTCACATGTTGCTGGAAAGCAAAAGTCAGCACCTACTCAATCTGCTTCACAGGTGCTTTGAAGTACCAGTGAAAGAATTTTGGATGGCTAGAAAGATGCCAATTTTATTTTCTGTTTTGTCAGGAATATGAAAGATTGCCTTAACAAATTCTCATGCACTGAATCTTGATTTTCCTCGTTTTTGCCTCATATGATAACAGCAAAGCCAGACAGTATATACGCACTGCATTGTATGCCTGCAGGTAAAGACCATTTATAAAGTAGCTAATTTCCTCCAAAAATGCTTTTACGAATTTTCAAGGCAAGTATTTAAATTCACAAACAGGAGACCTGCCTTTGGAGAGTATGCACTTTCCCTTCCATGTTAGCTTTGAGAATGGAGCTCATGATGTTCTGCCTCCCACAGACAATGCCTCTGCGAGAAGCCGGACGAAACAAACTACCTTTCCCAGCACACAAATTTCTGTGATCCCAGATGAGGTAAGCAGGAGAGTCAGCAGTCGCACCAGCTCGTACTAATTTGGAATGACTGTTTTCCCCCGCATATCCCACCAGAGGGCAGTACAAACTGAAGTATAATCAGTCCTCCTTCATCGGGATTTTTCCCATGCCTGCCTCTGCTGCGTTTATCACATCAAGGTAAAATCTCCCAGCTCTTAACACACCAAATTCCTGCTAACACCACACAGATCTCTTTCTAGGGGGATGCCATCTTGGGAAGTCTGATGCGTCATCCTTATGGGTCTGTAATAGGTATTTTACCTGACAATTTTCACTAAAAGTGATTGAAAGCATCGAGAAAAAGCACTGGGTGCTCCTGTAATCTATTCTTTCAAATTAAAAGAATTTCAGGGTGTTCAGGGCTCCTGTGTGATGGACTATGCTACCTTTGGGGAAAGTGTTTCATCAATGCTGGAACTGATGCAGTAAAGAGAAGTGTTTGCAAACATGGTAGAAATTGCATGGTTTGTTTCACCCTCGTGACTCTCTAAAGCCTCGACCAGCACTTCAGCAAGGCACTGGGAGTCCAGCAGACTGGTCAATTCTTACTAGAAGGTTTAGGGAAGAGCTAACCTGATAAATTGCCTGATGAGAAACCTGAGCTCTTTAGACTTCAAATAGGAAAAAAGCTCATCTGAGTATAGAGGACAAGAGAAAAAGGGACAATGAGTTGAAGAACAAGATGGGAACTGGGGAGAGAGGCAAATACAAAATAAGTGAGAGAAAAGAAAAACAGGATAGAAGCAGAAGTAGGGGAAAAGAAGTAGGGACCTAAGCTTTCAAGAGATTTGCCCACACTTCCTAGGCAAGACTTACCCAATCCTTAAATGGACCAAAGTGACATCTTTCATGTGAATCTGAGGGACAGGCCACCAGAAAGGAGTTTTGAGCAATTACTTACAAATGAGATGAAGAGATGACACACTAAGCTATTCCTCGAAAGCTGTTTGTGGCAACATGTAGTACAGCACAGTAATGCCCTGTATATGGTTCCTTCTTCTGTCTTCTAAAAAATGACATGTAAGTCAGTATCCTTCCAAAGAAATGAGATCCTTTACACTATGGGCTATTTATCTGATGATTAATTAACAAACCACAAAATTCTAAATTCAACTAGAGAGTTATGTTCTGGTGTAATGAATAGACAGGGGGTATTCATAATCTGGAACTGGATCCCAGAGACTGGGATCCAGAGAACATCTTGGATCCAGCCACTTGCAGAATAGGGTCAGCCATCAAAGTTCAGACTTGGGTCTCTTACAAATATGAAATTATTCAAAGAGGAATTTGGATGCATGTTTACATCAGAGACCAATAGAATGCCTCTTTTCTTTTGTAATAGTCAATGAGACAGAAAAATCATGACTTTAAGCAGATCTGGTCTGTAAACCAGTGATCAGATTTTCGAATAGCATTCTCTCCTTGGTAATCTATTTCAGCCAGCTTTAAGCTGCCTAAGAATAAAAGCCCATCAATTTTTGTTGTGATTAAGGCTTAAAAACAGTCCTGCTGCTGCCAACTAATGAAAGAGAATATGCTGACAAAAAGCTCAAAAGAAGTTGCGTGCAAAGAAGAAATAGGTCTTGCTATCTATTGCCTTGTCTAGAGGGTAGGGTGAAGTGGGAGAGTGAATACTGAGGGCTCCCGGCAATCACTGTAGTTTGTCATTCTTCAGGTTAACCCTGAAAAAAGCAAGGATGAGGAGAAGGTATGATTAGTGGTAACTTACAGCATACAGGTTATGTGTAGGAGAAGGTGAGGGAAAATGCATCCTGACAGTGTTGGTGGAAGCCAGTTTCATTTCTGAGTTCTTGTAACAAGCACTGCAGCTAGATCTTACTCAAGCTCACCTTAAGTACTGAACTGTAATTTTGAAAGAAAAAGAAATCCACCTACAGCATTTCCAATGTCAGCTATTTTCTACTTTATCTACACCTGCCCACTTTATAGATGATTGGAAATGCAATAATGTTATTATCAAACCATGAGGCATCCTAGCCTTTAGATTATATGTTATCTTATTTGCACTGTCCTCTCAATTTCTTGGTACACGATACAAAAAATAGTGCAGAGAAATTTAAGGAACATTTGAAGTCAAATATTTTAAGTATCTCCTCTCAATCCCTCTCATTGTAAGAGGAATCTTTAAGTCCGAAAATACAATTTCCAAATTTCAGGTATGTGCTATTCAAAGCAATTGTCTATTAAATCTGTGATTTCCCTGATTTTAGGGAAATCTGATGCTGTGTTTTGATGCATGTTTCTCTCATCAGCATCCTCATTTATTTCAAGGAAACAACATCTAAGGCTTTTTTTTGCATAAACCCAGCAAATGATATGCCTTGCAGTGATTCACAACACCCTCTGTGCTATAATTGTCGTTTCCACCACCAAGATTCCACTGAAACAATACCTCCAGAGCTGTGCTGGTGCCACTGATGTAGAATTAGAGCTGAAAGTATGCAAGCTTCTCAAGACACATGTACAAGCAAACAAAAGGGGTGCACCATGAGTGGAAAAAAAGCTCTTGAAGGTAAAAATGATGAGCAAATAGCTCAGAGCTGGCTCCCAGCTGCGCCACATGCTTCCTCTCCTCTCCTTGGTTCCAGCTCTGGCTGTTTTGGGGTTAGGTCACCAAAACACCACCTGCAACAGTACCTGTTGCTATCTGTGACGGTAGAGCCAGAGGAAAGAAGGATTCTGTATATCTCATACCCTGTTTTCTGAGCTAGGAGGACAATCACGGGGGCAATGCAAGAGGAGGGAGGCTTGCTTCTCTTGTTCCAGCATTAGACCTGTTCCACAAGAAGACTGACATTTTCAGTTGTTAGAAATGCCAGTCTTGTATTGTTGGAGAGGAAGACACTCAGGCACTTCCACTTCTACAAGTCCACCACATACTGCACTAATTTCTGCCTCCCTGAGTCTTACAGATTTCTCATGATGTGATACAAGCTTTCTATCTGAACAGCCCACACACCTAATCCCTGGACTACATTTCTCACAGCTTTCCATCTTCCACCCACAACTCCATTGACTTCTCAATACGAAGAGGATGAACGATAAGAAAATAGCAGAGCTCTGGAAACTGAAAGAAAGATTTCAAAGCCTCACTCATAAAGATTCTGAAAAAAGATTCAACCTGAGAAGGAGCTTTAAAACCACAGCATTAGGCCAGGGACTCATTGTTGCCAAAGATTTAAGATGATTTTATATGAAAGCACATCCCTCAGGTGGCAAGCTGGCAAGGAGAGAGAATGGAGAAGGAAAAACATAGATTTGGGTGGGGTTTTGTTTTTTTGGTGTGGGAGGGTTGTTTGGTTGGTTTGGTTTGCTTTGAGGTTTTGTTTGTTTTTGTTGGTTAGGGTTTGTGTGTGTGTGTGCGTGTGCGTGTGCGTGTGTTTATTGGGGGGGGGTGGTATTTTTTCTTTACAATATTTGAAAGGAAACTTTAGTAAGGTTTCATTTCAAGATGTGCTTCAGATTCTCTCCCTTGGGAGCTGGGACTGCTCCAAGGACCTCTTTTGAGATGTTCAAAAGCCTCTTGGACAACTGGCTCTGGGTGGCCCTGCTTGATCAGGGGTGTTGCTCCAGGTGATCTCCAAAGGTCCCTTCCAACCTCAGGCATCCTGTGATTCTGTGACATACTGAAGGTTACGGGGTCACAGCTCAGATCAGAGACTCCACATGTGTCTCCAGCTGTTCAGTGGGGACATTTTTCCCTGCCTGCTCCGTTGGCAGTGTCCTTTACCTTGGGTGAGCTCCCAGAATGATACCTGTGAAAGCAGCACTGTGGGATGCAACTATGCTGCTTTCTCCAGGACTTCTCTGGGATGTTCTTCCCTGACCTCTGCTTTCAAGCTGTGCTTCCAGCAGCAACTGTATGGACTTCCCAGGGTTGCTGAGAAATGTGTTTGAACTTCCACCAGGAACTAGGAAATTTCTTAGCTACAGGGCTGCCTCGAGCACAAAAGGCATAGGCTGTCTGTGAAATGGCTCCGCATTTGGCTAATCCCCAAAATTAACATTGCTCAGGAAACCTGTCAAGGACTAACTCCAAGATTTCAAGGAAAGAAGACAGAAGAAATGACAACATTTCAGGCCAAAATTCTGGATGTGCATAGAGACTGTCTTATTTCACCTGATATTGGTTTCTAGCCAAGTTGATTGACTTCCAGACCTTAGGTTCACACTGGGGGCCTTGGATAGCAGCAATATAGGCACTGTGCTCCATCCACCACTAAGCTCTTTTTTACTCAGCTTTATACCAAATCTTAAACGGAAATCTTTAAAAAAATTTCTCCATCACTGACACAAGCTGTGACATTACAGAAAATTTCCAGGTTATTCTCAGGGCATTGATTTCGGAAAGGAAACGGAGGAATTTTTTCCACGAAAAATAAGTGACAAAACATTAGCTTTGACATGCAAAAGCAGGTCAGAGCCCTTATGCAAATAGAGAATTTTAAACTACAGCAATTCTGAGAAAATTTGTGATTTTGTCCTGTGGGAAGTTTTCACACTTGTCACAGTAAAAGGCCAGCTTCTGCCCACAGAGAGGCCAAAAAGTCAAATGTGACTCAGTATAATTATAAACATGTTAGATTTTGCATAAGGTCACTTGAGAAAGTGAATGGGTCAGTTCTGGAAGCTTTTTGCCACACTTATCACCACACAAAGTGCTTGGTGTTATCAACACCTTGCTCATGGATTACAGGAATCAGCACACTCTCTGATTCTTTGAGAAAAAGAGTCAGTTTCAGTTAACAGCACAGAAACTTCAGGGCAAACAAACAGCAAAGGTTTTGGGAGCAGCTACATTTTCCTAGGCCCTGTCCTCTTCAACATATTCATAAGTGACTTGGACACAGGACTGGAAGGGATACTAAGCAAGTTTGCAGATGACAGAAAACCGGGAGGAGCTGTTGACTCCCTCAAAGGCAGGGAGGCCCTGCAGAGAGACCTCAACAAATTAGAGGACTGGGCAATCACCAACTGTATGAAGTTCAACAAGGGAAAGTGCTGGATTCTGTACGTGGAATGGGGCATCCCTGGATGTTTGTACAGACTAGGGAATTAGATACTGGAAAGCAGTGCCATGGAAAGGGACCTGGGTGTCCTGGCTGATGGCAAGTTGAATATGAGTCAGCAGTGCCCTGGCAGGCAGGAGGGCCAACCGTGCCCTGGGGGGCATCAGGCAAAGCATCACCAGCTGGTCAAGGGAGGGGATTATCTCGCTCTGCTCTGCACTGGGGCGGCCTCACCTTGAATATTGTGTGGAGTTTTGGGCATCACAATATGGGAAAGATATTAAGCCACCAGAGAGTGTGCAAAGGAGGGCAACGAAGATGGTGAAGGGCCTTGAGGGGAAGCTGTATGAGGAGTGGCTGAGGTCACCTGGTCTGTTCAGCCTGGAGAAGAGGAGAGTGAGGGGAGACCTCACGGTAGTCTACAACTTCCTTGTGAGAGGAAGAGGGTCAGGCGCTGATCTCTTCTCTGTGGTGTCCAGTGACAGAACCCAAGGGAATGGTCTGAACTTTTGTCAAGAGAGGTTTAGGTTAGACATTAGAAAAAATTCTTCACCTAGAGGGTGGTTGGGCACTGGAACAGGTTCCCCAGGGCAGTGGTCACAGCACCAAGCCTGACAGAGTTCAAGAAGTGTTTGGATGATACTGTCAGGCACATGTTGTGACTCTTGGGGATGGTTCTCTGCAGAACCTGATGATCCTTGTGGGTTCCTTCCAACTCAGCATATTCTGTGATGCTGTGATCCCTGACCAACAGCAACTTTAGCAGGCTGACAGGGACCTGATGGTCTCATGAAATACGTACGAAGCAGAACAGGTCATAGCTACCCTCTGAGAGGCAGGAGAGCTGAACAAGACTTCTTCTTGGTTGCATTAATGCAGCACCAAGAAGACTGCATCAAAAGAAGTCTTCCACCCACAGAGAAATTTTATTTCAGTTTTCAGCCTACTTTTGTAAGGAGCAAGGCATGCACAATTTCACTGTTGTACTGGTCTACTACAAACCTGTAAACCTTTCAGTTCAGTTAAGTAATTTTGACTGTAGGGAGTGGGGCTCTTCCCTCTCTGCCACATCTCCATGATGGCCACATGAACTAGCCCCTATGTGAAGACCTTACTCAGGCTCCTCAGGAAGTGAAGACAAGCTCAGCTGAGCTGAGGTTCCTCCACAGGTCCTGTGGTGAGTCGCCCCTCTCCACTTCCCAAAACTTCTCAAACCTTTGCAACTGTAGTTTCCTGGAATATTGTCACTGTTTTTAAAAAGTAAACAAACAAAAACCCCAGGCTCCAGGGACATACAGACCACAACCTATTTTCCTGCCAACAGCAGAGGGGTTGGAACTTTATGATCTTTAAGGTCCCTTCGACCCAGGCTATTCTAGGATTCTATGCTTCTAAGATAATTTTCTCTGCATTTCAATAGTGCACTCTTTCATGGCTCAGTGGTGCCTACATCCCTCCTTGCCCTCTCCTCTATGCAGAACAGGCTTAGCATAGGGGAAACCAGAGAGGGTCTGGAACAAACAGACACTGGCTCGAATTTCCAAGCTACTCTCAGACCTCTGTGGCATGCCTGCACAGCCTGGTAGCACTGAGCTCATCTGTGCTTTGAGGGGGCATTTGCATGCATGTCCAGACAGCACAGATGGGTCACCAATATTACTGGGACACCCATAACACCCTTGCTAAGCCCAGAGCTGACTCCTGTGTTGTTTTCCACAAAGCAGAGAGCAAACTGGTCCAGTCTACCCCATCACACGACTCTTCATGAAGCTGAGCTGCCCTCCCCTGCCCCGCCCCGGGGCCACGGCAGCTGCGGGTCAGCGATTGCTTCCCCGGCCAGCATAGCCCTGAAACTTCTGGTTGATTGCAGAAAGCACAACATCTCCAGGGGTTTTGGCCCCAGATGAGAGGGATTGTCCGGTTAAGCGGAATAAAAAGGAAGTACTTCTGTGTCTCAGCCTAATCTCATGGATTAGTGTCTGTCCCTTAAATTCCTCAGCACACAGAAGCAGATTTTATAGCGTGGTTGAAGGCAGAATAATCTCTTGCGTAACGAACCGCGGCCTGGGGGACGGTCACTAGCGGCTGCCTAATCTGACCAAGGGGCTTTTGTGACTGCGGCACTGACCTCAGACCTTCTCCTTCCGGCGAGTGCTGTCGGCAGTACTCCAGGATGAAGGACTCCGCTGACACGGAGCCGGCACGCCAGCGGACAGTGGCCGTGTCCCAACACACCGTGCAGTCCTCGGCCTTGATGGTGGGGACAGCGGGTGCTGGGGGACACAAAGACACGTTAGCTGTACTCCGAAGAGGGTGCCGGCGGCTGGAGGGGAATGTTTGCAAGGGAAAGCAAGAGTCAGCTCCTTGAAAACCCACGGGATAGTTAATTTTCCCCATCCAGCGGTGATCTTTCCCTTATGTTTCAATAGCAGAGGGGTACATTACAGGTAAAAAATAAAAACGTGCTGGGAAAGTCACTGTGAAGATCTGTGCACTTCTACACATCGTTAGAATGGCAGTGTAAATTATTACGCCTTTCCCCAAGCACATTTTCCTCATTTCTGCCAATCTTCAAGAAGCAGAGCACAGAGGCAGCACTGCCTACGGCTCCCTCTGCATCACCTCAATCCTGTCCTCAGCAGTGCCTGCATGAATTGCATCAGAAAAAAATGTGCTGCTGCAGGGAGATGCTGACTTTCTGTTTAATTATGTCCTGGTTATTTTTGCAACGCTAAAATTTGGTCCTGTAATTTCTCCTTTTTAGAGACTCAGTTTAAGAACTACAGGGCCAACTGCAAGACAGAAAATGGAATGTAAAAAAGTGCACTAGATGCAAGTAATCAAAAGCTATTGTGTGAAACTGCACATTCACCATTGTAGATTGAGAATGGATCAATTGTATTCTCTTGCTTTTTCCCTTTCTGGGAAATAGCAACTTAAAACACCTTACGACCTGTTGTGAAACGCATATAATCTTAATACCAATTCTAAAAGAAAGGTTACTATTTAAAAAAAAAGTCATAAAAAGTCATTTTTCTTTTAAAGACACAAGGTTCCAAATACGAGGCTTAAGACAAAAGTAGAGATTAAGTGATTTTATGACAAGATAAGCTAAAAGAACTGCACTAAACATTCTAGATGCATTCTGTCTTTTAAGAAAAATGATTTGTTGTTAGTAGAAAAGGAAAGAAAAACACCCAGAAGTATGTAACAATTTCCTGGATAAGTGAAAATCAGGAGCATAGTAATTCAGATTAAGATTTACTTGATGTTTTACTGCAGGAACAGCTAATGTAGGTATTCACCTGAACAATGAATTTGTGGGATAGAGTCTTATCTGCTAATACCTGTTTGTAGCTCCGTTAGCAATACTTCCTTTATTCTCCTCAGATATATTTGATTATCATCTGTTTCTAAATGCATCTGTTCTTAAACAAGGAAAAATCAATAACTGAATCCCCTAATACCTGCATTCAGCAACGCACACATATATCCACATCTGTGTATGTATAAGCAGCATGTTACAAGACATGAAGCTTTTTTTTTAATTTAATTTGAAAATATCCATCTAAAGAGTAACTGAAATGAACCAGAAAAAGCTGTTACTGTGCTTCTGAGATTTTTTTATCAAATTAGCTGCAGCTGGAATACATATCTAATTTCATTATAGTATTTCAGAACTCATTTAAGTATTTTTATAAGAGGCAAAGAGCCAAATAAGGTGAGAATCACATGGGTTTTGAGCAACAGCAGAAGGTGGGTTGACTTCTATGTCTTTAGGAGTGCAAAGAACCTTCATGAGGAGATCAGTTGTAGGTGAGGGGTCGGAGGTTAAGGGATTCTTCCTGTCTTCAGCATTATTCCCTCACAGAAAATACTCATTGGAAACAGCGTGTTCCTCAATGCGGGGAAAGACAAGCTGTGAGTTTGAGAAGTGGAGGAGCACGAGTCAGGAGGTGCTGGGGAAATGCCTCAGCAGCACTCCCTGCATCGCCCACAACTTCCCAGGCCCACTATCACCTCCACAGATACAATGCCAACAGAGAAACCTAGTGAGGATTCCCAACACCTGGAAGAGTCACAGCTTTGTTCAAGTATCAGCGTGTGGTTTCCCATACCTGCATATACCAGCAAATTATTTTCTTCTATATGCCAACTTTTAATCTGAATTACTAAAAATAAACTCTGAATTCTTGCTTCTGAGTTCATCGGGTGACTTGAAGAACTGAAATATTTTTTCTTTATATCAAAGCAGCTGGATGCCTTTTAAAGAACTGTATGCCATTACCGATGCTTCTCTTTCTGGATTTGGTGTTGAGGAGATGCAGCAATGTTGTATCAGTTTGTATCAGCACAGTCCCCACAGGTCCATCTAGGTGTCAGTGCACTCCAGAGGGAGTTCAACTCAGCTTTGAGAAGAAGGGTTTAATAAGGCCATATTTATCTAGTTTATTTGTTTTCATAAAGAAACAGGCCAGAGGAAGCAATTAAAGACTCATGGAAATTAACTTTTTTTAGAAGGCTTCCATTTTGAGAAAAGGTATGGTGATCCTGATGCCAAAAGACAAAGAGAGTTCTTAAAAATAATGGCTTCAGAGAGGTGGAAACCTTTTTTAAAAATTATAATTTATTAGCTAATATAACAACTCATTATTATTTGGGCAGAAAGTCTGTACCATGTTCACAATTGCATTGTTGAGGCTATAAAATTTGAATTCTCACTTTGAATTATCCAAAAAATAATCTTCTTAAAATATGAATCACAAATTAAGTATTAAAGAGAATTATCAACAAATTTGAAGTCTAGTAAATTAGGCAAAGGGCTTGAAGCTGTGTGTGCTGTCAAGTGATTTCAACAATACTCTCAGAATTTTTTCATTATGAAATTGTTAAATATCCTTCCCTGTATTTGTGACTGCAAGAATGGAATTGCTTTTATCTTGTAGCACTGAAAAAATTGTCTGGCAGGAGGGCTTCAGACACAAGGATACTTCACCTTGTTCGTAGTTTAAGAAGCAATAGTTTTGTCAATACAAATTATTAAAGAAAATAATGCTCAGAAAAGTGAATCAGTCAAATGAAGCTCATAAGAAATACTTGTCTAATTACTCATCTTAATTTATACTGCTTAAACAACAGCAGAGCCTCTCAGCCACATCTGAGATTTGTGTCCCACTGAGCAAGACACAGCATGTAACCTTGATAAAGCAGGCCTTCCCTTGAAAAACTAATAACTTAAATCAATGCAACATAGAAGTATTAGGGGGGAAGGCAGAGAGGCAAAACACACAGCCATCTTCTCTACTGTGTGCAGGAAAAAGAGCAGCAGCAGGGAGCAGGCAGGTGGCTTTCCCAGAGCTTCCCTGGAGCACTGCAACACACTAGGAAGAGAAATACATTATGTGCTGCCCCAGCGCCCCAGCCATGTGGCCTGAGACTGGAAACGTCTTCAAAATTGAATGCCTTCAAGTTTCCTCTCAGGAGCAATTATGCCTCTATCTCATAGCAAAAGCAGAAATGACTGTAAGCTGCCTGCTGCCAGATGGTCTGAATGAAGCAGTTTCTTCTGTTTCAATAAAACTATGGACCAGAATTTGTCTGAGAACCTGAGGCTTGTAATAATCAACTGTCAAAATAATAATCAAATGCCAAAATAAATACATACCTGTTTTAAAAATGGCTTTTTCACTGGGTAAGCTACAGCCTGTGCCATTCACAGCCATGACCCACACACTGTAGCAGTGATCTGGCTCCAGGTCCTCCAAAATGCAGTGGCTCTCTTTCACCGTCACTCTGTACTCTTCCACTAGGGCTATGAGAAATACACACAAGCATGGAACATCACACTCGTGTTGCACTGGTAGGGCTTACAGTTCAGCCTCTCAATTAACATATAAAAACCAGTCAATTAAAAAAATCCAGAAAGCAGTAGTAGCTGAGATTTCTATATCTTACACTGATTCGGTTCTGACACAAAGTTTTTGATGTGCCCTTGAATTGAGTGTGCACAAATGCCATTGATGGCAAGGGCAGATTATGGCCCCAAGTTCTACTGAGGACTAGACTGCAAGTTTGGGATGCACAATCAGCAGTTACTAACCCTAGTTTATAACAGGCTCTATAACATAATAATTTCTCATAATGAACTGTCTTAGGACTTAGCTATAAATTACCTATTGTAAAAAGCCTTTTAGCATCCTTTAGCTTGCACACACACGCCCACGTGGATTTGTGCAGAGCCTGGTTGCTAAAGGTGACTTTATGATCAGTCTGAGCTTTTTAACCAATGAACATTTCAATTCCTTTTATTCAATTTTACATTTAGTATTTGAAATATTTTGAAAAAAATATTCATCTACATGTGGAAATATCGATTACCTTTTCCTGCTGCTTTTTTAGTGAATACATATTTTTGAAGCACCTGCAAGGCCCTAAAAACCTAATGAAGGCTGTCCCTTTGGGAGATCTATCTGCAGTCCCCATGAGTACCCAGGGGCAACATGAACACATCCTCTCTGGAGGTCAAGCCAGTTCGTAAAAGGGAACCTCAAGAGGCCAAAACAACTGCCCTTCACTTTGCAGCCCATGATATTTATCTTGCATTTTGGAGGACAAAGGGGAGGAGAAGAAACTCCATTGCCCTTCCTTAGTCCTACACGTGATGTCTTCACAGCCGCTTTTCTTTCACTCCCCTGCAGCTCATATCCCCCTCTGCTTACCCCAGACCAGGGCAGAAAGAACTCCAGCAATGTAAAAGGCAAGACTTTACGCACCACCTGCATCTTTGCTGGCTTGCAGCTCCTCCATACAATAGACCTGGAAGCAGTCGATGGCATCCCCATCATTCACGGACCAGTAGACAGCAATGGAGGTGCTGGTGGCTGAGTTTGGCTCCTGCGGTATCACAGTTGGTGTCTGTGGGACTGAGAGGAAAGTCTCCCATTGTTATGCACGCTCCTATGTTTTCAGACAAATTAGCTACAGATTTGTGAGGCAACCCAGTTGCTTATTTTCATTCAGATCGCTTATTTCCACAGAGCAAGTACAGCAGGAAATACAGAATACAGGTGCAGCAGGTCTTCCTAAACTAGGAGCAGAAAAAGTATTTATTGGCACTGAAAACTGTCCATTTCCCTCACAGTCTGGACAAAATAAGATCTAGTCCTGGTACTGGGACCACCCAAACCCAGCATAAAGTGTGCACCAACACCCTCCTCCAGAGACAGATGTATGAACTGATCGCAGAAATGTGGGCAGGGGAAAGGGTCTGCCACACCAGGAAGGGATTCATCTAGTGTTTCAATTCTACAGATATTGAAAGCAGCAGAAATGTGCTTTAGGCAGAGGAAGGCTCTAACAGCACTGAGGAGCAGGAGGCTCCCTGAAGCCTTGGGTCTACCCCTGCCGTGAGCTGGACTCCTTACAGCACACGCGCAACCCAGCGCTCCTTCCTGGTATGGTCATTTTTCCACAGACCCAACGGACTGAGAATCCTTGGCGTGCAGGTGAACCCACACTCTGCCAAAGCACCTGAACCCCATAGTACAACCAGTATCATTTCTCACAAAGAATGCTTCGAAGACTTTCAAGGCTCCCCAGATTTAACATAAACTTTGTCTCCTGATTGACACAGATCCACCCCAGATGAGATATTGTTCCCCTCTGTGATTATGTCTTAAAAGAGAGAGAGGGGAAAGAAAGAAGCAAAAAGCCCCCAAAAATGTTAATTGTTAAAATGATTGCAGGGAACGAAAATACATGGTTCTATTTCTTCACCCAGTAAATTTCCATACTGCGTGAATTCTCTTAAAATCTCAGCAGAAAGCTTTTGCTTTCTTTCCAGTTATCTTCACAGTAATGATGATAATCCCCTGTGGCACAAACAAGGCAAATGCAGATGCTGGCTCTTTCCTTTTGACTTATACAGAGAGCTACCAGTACAGTAGGATTACATCTGCTGCCCATTGAAAAAAAAATTATCCTTCTCATTGCTAAAAACAATCCTCATTTTGTCTTTTGACTGTAACTGGAGTTGGCAATTAAAAAATTTATTATCTTTAGGAAAATACTTCCTTTCAATGGACATGTTAGGGAAACCATTTTTTTCCCCCCATGAAGTTGCCTAGAAACCACTATTTATGATCACAGAAACCTCACAGTTGCAAGATCTATTATTATGCCAAATCTGAACAGAAGCTAGTTTACTGAATGAAAGTTCAGAAAAAAAAAGGAAAAAGAATGATAGATCAAAACTCAGTTCAGCAACATTGAGAAACATTTGACTTCTAATTTCCTTTTGCATAATACCAAACAGTTTGAAAGGAAGCAATTCAAAGCAAGAAGTTGAACTATACTCTTCAGAAACAGAACATTTATGTGTCGTCAAAGTACAGGTCCCTTTTTAAGTGTATTTTAATAAAAAAATCAGATATTTGCAACACAACTTTGAATAAATTATATTTTTCAACAGAAAAGTGGGAAAATGTTGTCATCAGTTCAGTTTTCATTGAAGTGCTGGGTGTAAGGAAGTTATCCATCCTGCCACCTAATCCCCACAGCCCCTGGAAGAAAAAAAATAATCACAAATGTTTTCCCATGTAATGAGAAATAACACTCCCTTGGCTTTGTGGACTTGAAAAAGGAGAACAGTTACTTTCCTCTGTGACTCCACTGGAAGAGTTTTACAATCACCAAAGGTCCTTGCCTTATCAGATGGCTTTGGAAATAATAATTTTTAAATTATTGCCACTCTCTTTGTGGCAGAACCTGGGTTCCAATATGCTCAACAGTATGCTGCTAGGATTTTTTTATGCTAATGCATTTGTGAATGGGGATGGCTTACAAGAAAGGAGGAAGAGTTTGAGGGAAAACAGCTTTACATTAGTGAATATGGAAAATTTGGAAATGGAAGGCATTTTAAAGGAAATACGTTTCTAAAGTGGTGAAAAATAGGTTCTATGAAATTGTTCAGTAAAACACCATACTGTTTGAAGGAAAAATACATAGATTGGAGAAAATTCATATGTATTTCATCATACGGCTTCAGTCAAATAAAAGAGTGTCTGACAAAGGTCTCCGGGATGTGATAAATTAAGCATTCAAGCTATTCAATTCCAAATCAAGTTTCATGTATGCATGTAATTCTATTGTCCTTCAAGAAGAGAACAACCTTGAAAAAACAATCAAAGAAGAAAAAACACCCAAAATCTTTTGTCTTCTGCTTGCCGAAGTAAAAATCACAATAGCAATTGAAATACTTGGTCTTGTAAGTGAAGAATGAAAACCAGCTGCTAAGTAAGTATAGAGGATGATGAGCTTTGAAGATCTCTTGCTACTGGGCATTCATTCATTTACAGTTTGTCAAAGCAAACTGGTCTGGAGTCAGCCAACGCAATAGCTAATGCAAACCAACCCAAAAAGCACATTTCAGCAGTTTAGGGAAATACATGTTGGAGTGGCTTGTGGGGAAAAAGATATACAGCATGACAAAATGGATCTGTCCTCCTGTGTGACCTTGCTAGTAAGTAGCAGCCTAAGACAAATGAATGGTTGCACCCATGGGACTGCAAGAGGAAGTTTATGAAGTAACTGTGACACACAGGACATTTGCACCAGCAAGCTGACTGACAGAGTGGGTTACAAAAAAGGTCTTTTTATCTGACTTCCAAAAAAATGACATTGAGATAACACTGCATGCACTAGGGCCTGCCCAACTTCACCTGAGAACCTTCCAATGCCACAGGCAAATTCATACAAATCTGATGAGGATTTTAAGGTCTCAGATATGTTCAAGTTCCTCTAGGTCTAATAAAAGTAATGGTGTGGAGAAGAGAGACAATCTTTCCATAATAACACTGCTAAGTGCACTCAACCCTTATTAGACACTGGAGAGTCTGCACAGGGTGGCATTTCTCTAGTGTCCCATTAGTCACCTGAAAATCCAGCCAGGAAGCAAAGTACCTTAGGGAATTCGATGCTCTAGTTTCAGTACTCAGGGACTAAACACATGAGAAAGAGGTTTCACTTCCGAACCTTAGGGAATTTGATGCTCTAGTTTCAGTGCTCAGGGACCAAACACATGAGAAAGAGGCTTTGCTTCCAAAGCAAAGGAGTGACTGTGATGGCAGTGGTGCATGTGAATGGTGAATGGGAGGCCACAAAACAAGACAGTGAGATGCAAGGCTCTAAACCAATGTTCTCCTGAAAAAGAAATTGAATGAGTTCCATTATGAAGAAAATGATTCCACAAATTGGTGCTGACAAGATCTTCACTGGCAGCTTTCCAGATCTAGATAAGACACTTATATATGCAGGTAGAGCAGGAAGTCCACACAGTCAGGCTTTTTACAGGACATAAATATCACGTGCAATTTTCACTACTACCCTGACAAGCCCTGGCTGTTTCCAGCTATAGTTAACCACTTTCTCTTCACATCCCTTGGGGATTTCAGGTTCCTCTGTCACAAGTTCAGGGACCTCAGCCGTCAACCAGCCCCATACTCTCTTCCCCATACCAGGCATGCTGGGGCTGCCACCCTTAGAGGAAGAATGCTCAGGAGACCATTAGGTTGCTTCTTCTGTCCCTGCCTGCAAGGAAAACCAACTTCTTTAGTCCTGGGAGATTTACAGATCAAGATCTTCAGCTAGTCTGAGGTACAGATGTCTGAAGTGATGCAAGAATCCCTCAGTTGAGCAGTTCTGTCTCTTTTGCTCATCTTACTGTACCTACTATAAGCCAAACACTTGTGCACAATTAAACTTCATTTTACATTCAGCTCTCATTGCTAATTACATGGATTTCAAATTTATACTTCTCAAATAGATTCTGGTTTTAGATTCCTAAAATGTCCAAAGCATTGCCAAACTGTTAACTTTTGTAAAGATGATATTTAGAGATTCTTACCAGCCACATGTTGTAAGGACTGCTGGTTGCTCTGTCCTGGACTGTCTGCATAGTGCTCAAATAGTGAAAAAGCACTGGGCACCTTCTCTAAAGAGAGGGTGGTATCCATTGCAGAAAGTAACCTATTTGGAAGAAAACACATATAAACAATTTGTGTCACTGCACAGTTTTCCAAAGGCCAGAAGCAAAGACCACATGACATATGCTTCTGTAAATATTTCCCATGAACTTGAGGACAACATGCATGGAGAAGCTGTTTCCCTGCTTTTGAACTTTTAGACGATGCTGCAATTTCAGATCAGGAGACAGTGAGAGTGCACATGGTCTGTGTACACTTAACCCATGAGAATATGACTATTTGAAGTTCACAGAAGGACTCCCAAGAGCACAGGGGTTTGGGCTTGCTAATGCCGTGCCTTTAAAGGTTACGAACCTTAGAGCTAACTTCAGCTGCTGACTCCAAAGATGTAACATAAAGCAGCTGCTTGTGGCAAGTCAAAAAAACATGACAGGGAAGATAGATTCCACTCAATTAGCCTGTATTTGCTGAGCCCATTATAGGAAAACAACCCCAACACATTTTTAATTCTGGGACAGAAGCAGCTCCAAGAAAATGAAAGAATTGTTTCATAAGGCAACTGAATATTATCTTTCTCCATTTTTTTTTCAGTTACTGAAGTAATTAATTATGCATAATTTTAACAAAGCACAACAAATATAAAATACACTTTCTTTAGAAAAGCATGCATTTGTAAATAGACTTGTTCTTAGCCTTTTTTAGCTAGTCAGGTACTATCAAATTAGAGTAATAGCAAGCCCATGCACAAAACAGAGTAAGTTTTAAGTTTATTGTGTAAGTAAACAAGTAAAGATCAAGTGGAGAGAAAGCCTAGGAAAATTGTTTTGTCTCATTTTACCTGCAATAAACTAAATGCAGATATGTGGCCAAACAGTTTGACTTGCAAGAAGTGAGTCCAAATTTATAGTCCTAGTTCTGAAGATGATTGGAAACCCTGAAGGGTTGTTTGGTACATTCTTTTGAAACCGCTTTCCTGGGGTGGTAATTTGACCGCACACTGAAACACTGGTGTCACTGCTATATCCCAGTCTGTGTCAGCACACATACCACCGTGATGGCTGAGGAAGCACTGACAAGGGTATGTTTGATATGCACTGCACAATGCCCAGGTCCTTTGGGAAGATCAGGGGTGGTGGGGTGGGCAGTGCAGCTTTGGTGACTTGCATAGGAGAAGCCTGCAGCCAACCACTCTGAATAATTTTAGTTCACCCTGGAAAATTTATTTGGGGAATATGGGCTTACAGTTTAACACTTTTCTCATAAAGGATGGGACTCACCCATCCAAAATGACTCCCTTGAGAAAATCCCACATGGCAGAGAACTGTTTGTGATTATATGCATTTACTGCTATGTGCAGGTGGACTGTGATGCAGCCGTGATGAGCCCTCTGACACACCCTGAATCAGGCAGTACCAGTGAAAAGGCATGGGAAAATATCATCCCATAGTCTTCTGGTAATGTTTTGGAATCTACTTAATCTCATTTTTTTCCTGGAACTGTGCTCAGAAACATAGTCCAACAACATGTAAGTGATGCTTTGCATTATAACCTTTCAGAGACTGAGTGACACAGAACTGGACTAGTGAAAAAAAGGAATACATCAGTGATATCTAACAGATGGAAGCAGGGTTAAAATGGTTTTTAGTATATGTGTGTATAATAATAACTACAAGGAACATCTGTTTAGAAATGTCTGGGTAGAGATTTAAAACTGAGCTGATGTTTTAGTATGCTATTTGTTTAACTAATGTCTTACAGAACATGTGCAAAATACTTCAGAACCAGTCAGTCACAGCAACAAGTATAAAAATTGTTGTCTTAATTTCATTATTTGCAAGGTTTATAAAAGTAGTGCTGAATATTAGCAGCATATTTTCAAAGCTTGCAAATACTAAATGAAGCATCCAGCATGCTAGGCCTAGTACTCACTACGGCGTGCTTAACCCATACTTCATATACCTTTTATTCAACTCTTTAGATGACTAGAAGAGGGAAAAAAAAGTATTAATAGTTTTCAAAACCCCCAAATATTGAAAAGCCAGTCATCTAACAGTCTTTCTGCTCTACTTGGATGTAAAATACACATGGCTTTATTGATTTGATGCTGCTTGGGATGCTGTGCATTCACACTAGCAGAGGATTTATTTCCTTAGGAATATTTCACTTCAAAGCTCTGACTCAGCAGGGTATTAGAGTACATATCTGATTTTAAGTGCCTGAGGGGTCAGTATTCAAAATATAGGTTTAGAGACTGGAGCACAGTCAAGTACTCTCTTAAACCAAGGCTTTTAGAAAAAGAAATCACTAGCACAGTAAGAATAGTTAAATTCTAATTCTGGCTAAAATCTGCCTCATAACTCCTTATTACTAGAAGCTGGGTGAGATTTTTACTTTTGGAGTGAGAGCTGGGGCCATGATCCATGAATCTTCACCTAATGTTTCCTGGCAAGTGGACAAAAAAGTTCTTGTCTTTTATCAGAAAAGAGCAGGGAATCCAATGATTTTCACACCCCAGAAAATAATTACAGATTACAAAACTATCTTTTTGCCAAAGCACTGATCCCATACGTCACAAAGATCAGGAAAATAATCTGTATTTTCCGTCCATCCCAAAATAGCCAATCTACCACAAAATTCACTTGATTACAGGACATAGTGTAGCTTGGAGTAGGGAAGAAAGCCAAATATTGGTCAATCATTTCTATAATTGCCAGGGCATATATGGGCTAGGTGCTTACATTTGGAAAGCTGGTCTATTTTGCATGAATGATCAGTCTTTAGACAGTAGTTTGACCTTTTTATTTCTGGCATCCCAGGATAGTTTCTCTCAACTTCTAAACTACATGCTCATTCCGTAACAGGAGATTATTATCCCAGAAGATCCATCCTCTTCAAGGCTGTTAATACTTGTAGAGTGTTTTTACTTGTGTAAATATATATAGTTGTGTAGAGAAGAAAGTACCATGGCTCACTTATGGACAAGTCTTGCAGCACAAGAACAGTATTGGAGGACCCAGGACCTGCAACACCCTCTGAATAAAGTTTAAGACTAATGACTGTAAACTGTATGAGCTAGGTAGGTCCAGTCCTTCAGATTCACTGGAGATGTTTTTTACATCCAGAAAGGACCATCACAGACCAGCACTTCAAATGCACATCCCTAAGCCGACCCCATTGTCATGGTTTCACCCCAGCCAGCAACCAAGTACCCCACAGCCTCTCACTGCTTTTCAGCAGCAAATACCACAGCCTCAGCAATTTAAGTGCATTAATACTGTCCATGTCTGCTTATTGTAAAATCCCAAAACAGCAACAACCAAACAAAGAAATGCCACAACCCAGAAACAATTCTACTTCAGATACTTTTCTTGTTTCAGAAATTGCTTTGTTGTTGTTATTATACAAAATAAAATACGTATTTTATTTTTATACAGTAAAATACCTAAATCCTCTAACATTTCTTATTCCTCAGTGAATAATTCATTGTAGATAAATTATCAAACTGTCTTTTTACCTCCTCCATATAAAACAAATGAGAACCATTTTAATAGCATGTCACGTTTTCATCCTGTGCATCATCTCTGCAATGCTCTCTGAGAATTCCCAAAACAAATGCAAATGATCCAGCAATTTCAGAGTGGAATAGCTGAGTTAGCACGATTTAGCTAACTTAAAAAAATAATTAAAAAAAAGGTAAATAACTCACTGCCAGCCTAGATACAGAACTCCTTCCCTAACTAGGATTATAAAACCTACAGCATGAAAGCCATTTTTACTTACATTTAGGAAAACAAATCCATCCACTTCATCTGCTTCCTTAACTGTTGTCTCCAAAGTTTCCTTTGCTGAATCAACAGTTTGCTGGAAATTAACCATCTGCTCATACAGGTACTCCATTTTCATCTTCTTCACTTCCTCAAAGTTCTCTGATTTCTCATCATATTGTGCTACCACTTTCTTAAGCATCTCTTCATTCTGCTTTTCTAATAGGTCTGCATTTTTCTTACAATTTTCCTGCAAAATAAAAACAGACGTAAATTGATCTGCAGAATAAAATTACAACATTGAATACATAGAAATTCTCAATTACCCATACATGAGCCATCCACCAGATTCATTCTGGCATACTGACAATAAGGTAATTTTATTTCTACAAGCAAACTCCTCTGTGAGAAATATCACTAGAGAAATACATTAAAACAATGACAGCTTTTTTTTTTTTTTTTTTACTGTTAGTGTTTAAAATTAAACTTTGATATTTAAGCACTGAGACAGGAAATCTGACTGCAAAATAGTAAAAATTCATACTTACAACTGAAATTGATACAGTTCTCAAGGCTTAAGAACTTGGGTAATCAGAACTTAAGACTCTGGGCAACTAATTTACATGCTTCACATGGGATTCTAAATAAAGACACAGTATGAGGTTTTTATAGGCTTAAACAAAATTAAGGGAACTTTTTCTTTCAGCGCTTGACAGTTACAAATTTCACTTTGCACTGATGTGCAAAAAGGCAGTCTTTTTCTTCTTCTAAAGTTAACACCCTCCAGTGGGAGAAGCCAACTTGAGGACTGGAGAAACAGCCCATTTTGGTGAAAGCAATGATGCTACAAAATAAGGCCAACATATCTTCGAAGTAGAGGGAGAGAAAGTGTGGTAAAACACTGGACTTACCTCAACTGAGTTAAATCGCAATTCAATATCACTCACAAACTCCTCGATCTTTATTGACTTTTCTTCCAGTGCTATCAGCAATTCACTTAACTGATCCTGAAATTTAAAATCTAAACTTAGGCAGGTTATTTTACAAAGCTTTTATGCAGAACTTATTTTAGGTGAATATTTTCCTTTAGTCATGAGCCACCATTGGAACACTTCATAAATAAGTTCAAGTATCACTCTGGCTACAAAGACAAGCATAGAAAAAGCAACTGGAACAGTCACAGAACTGTTTCCAAACCAAAAAAAAGGGGGCTCAGTTCGACAGGATGTTGAGTGTCTATACCAGTTTTTGAACATTATGAATTTTAATGCAGCTTTGCCAGAGAGTGAGGGTACTTAGACCCTCATGAGAGCCCTTGAGAGATCACAGGAACAAGCCCATTAAAAGGAATATAACAAAGGTAATTATGAGGGTGATAAATTATGCAATATCATGGGGTTTTTTAACTAGAATTTTAAAAATATTTCCTACAAACAAGAATACATGAAAATCACTGGTTGAATTAGATGTGGAAACAAAAGCAGTCCAAAGGACAACAGGCATCAGAGACAACTCAGAACTTTTCCCTAGTCCTACTTGACCTTTTATGAAAACAAGCTGTCCATCTGCTCAGGTGCAATTCAAAACTTGTAAAAATGCTTAGTTTTAATTAGATGGCATAAATCTAAAAGAAATGTTAGCTTCCTTTTGTAACTTCTTATTATGGCAAAATGTTACAGCTAGATATGTAGAAAACAAGCATATGACTTTTCATTAATTGTAAATGTCACATTGGACAGCAAAATTGAAAGCTCACTTTATAAATACTTAGGGCTAATCACCAAGATTTGGAGACAAACTTCTGTTTGTCAAGATAACCTATAAAATCTGACAGATGCCACCCATAGCTCATTTCATTTACTGTGAATCTATGATCTTACAGTTTTCATGCAACAAAAATTTCAGGCAACCAGCATTTTGCTATCTTAATGTTTTCTCACTAATTATACAGAAGTAGTAAGAAACATACAAATGAAGTCTCTGAGTAACCTAAGCCCTGAGGGTTAGAAATCATATGAAGTTAAGCCTGTGCTGTGGCCAGATTTAATACTGGCTTCATATCTGTGCTCCACAGTCAGGGAGTGGTATCATGGGATGTTTATTTGCAGCTTGCAACTTGACTCGTTGTAATGCAGATACATTTGAGGGATGGCTGGGGTCTGTGACTTTATTACTTACTAGTGGCTAATTATCACTGTTAAGTCAAGCATGAGTGGCCATACACAAAAAGCAGCTCAGATATCATACATCTGCATACCATGGAGATAGTTTGTAAACCTTGATATTTGAAACTGTCACATGGACTTCTCCTACTTTTGATTTCTCTTTTATGCATATGACATGACATAAAAATAACAAAAATTCCCTTCCGGAATTTCAGTGAAATGACACAAAATCTGTATTTCTGTCAAGAAAGAGACCTCACCTGTCAGAGGGGTGAGAGTAAATAGCTGGAACATCTGTATACTTGTACATGAACAAGTCTGATATGGGAGAAATGAGATGTCATTTATATGCTGTTTTCACAAGCAGAACTGCAATTTCCACAAAAATGAAAGCATTTTCACTAGTATTGATAGCAAAGGATGAGGCTACTGAAATGGAGGGAATTTCATCTGTCTTTTGGAGTGGTAAAGCTTAGAGATAATGGCAAGAAGAAGGTCCTGATAAACTCTTACCTATGCTACAGCTAAAATATTATTGGCAGAGATCACAGAATGGTTTCGGTTGGAAGGGGCCACCTAGCTTTAACCTCCCTGCCATGGGCAGGGACACTTTCCACTTTCCACGAGTTGCTCAAAGCCCCATCTAACCCAGCCCTGAACGCTTCCAGGGATGGGGCAGCCACAGCTTCTTGGGACAGTCTGTTTCTGTGTCTCACCGCTCTCACAGTGAAGAATTTCTTCCTAATGTCTAATCTAAACCTGCTTTGTTCAGTTCGAAGCCATTACCCCTTGTCCGGTCACTAAGCACCCTTGTAAAAAGTCCCTTCCCAGTTTAGGGCCATCTTGCAGATGAAGATGAACTGAACAGAAAGTAAGTTGCATTTCAGCAAAACTGTGTAGTGTAAACTGTGTAATTTGTCTAACATCTCTAAGCAATCAACATGTGTAAGTGGGACAGGGAACAGTTTCAAGGAATACTTTATGATGATAGTGGTGTCCACATATGGAGGCTTCTTGTACCTTTAAAAATGAAGTGAGATGCTGTTACTTGAGTTGTCTTTTAACAGAAACAATTTCTTCCCTCACATATCCAAACCAGAACAAACTTACACAGTCTGAAAGTTGGAAACCCTCTTAACAGCTACATATAAACAAGGTATATCTAGAGAATACCTTCATAAGATAGTCTTCCTTCAAGATTTCTAACAGGTGTTTAGGAATAGGTTTTTTTTCATAGATACTGCAACTTAGCTTTTAGACTGCTCTCTGAAGCTTCTCCCCTTGACTACACAAGAGGTCTGGAGAAATTATCTCCTTAGCTCTTTTTCTTACCCAGATTAATTCTTACCTTCATCTTGGTTGAAGCATCATCTAGTGTTGTGACTTCATGGTCTTTATGCTCTCCAAAAAGCTTGTCAATAGCAGATATTGGGCATTTGCAGTGGTAACAATATGTGTCTACTTGTGCTTTCTTCATTTCTCTTTGGGAGCTCTCCACTTGAGGAATGTTTGTTGCCAATTTTTCAGGATACATCACCACAAAACCTGAATCTTCAAGTTCAACAGGTGTTCTGTGTTCTGGCTCATTAACAAACTCATAACTATCAACAGCATGCTCAAAAGAGTCCCTGTCTTCAAATAATAGCTCCTCATGTGTAAATTGAGATGATATTTCATCTTGCAAAAGTTCTTCTTGTGTAATCACGTCATAGTCCATTGACTCGGCAAGATCTTCAAAAATATCAGGGTGCTGCTCTTCTCTTTGAAAGTCTGGATTCTCTGTTTGCTGAATGGTAGGGATACAGGAAAGATGTTCCTGAGTATACCGATCATCTACACTGTCTTCAACAAATGGAATGTATTTTTCCACTTCAGCAACTGCTGCTACATTGTGCTGTTCTTCCTGCTTTTCTTCCTGCTTATTACCAGCTTCTTGATATGCAGCTCCATGATAATCCACTAGTTGATTATATGCTTGTTGACTTGAATGCTCTGGCAACTCCTCAGTTGTTTCAACAGGTACATTTTCTTCTTCTCTTTGTTCTGTGGCATCAGTTCTTGCACCTGAAAGGATTGTTCTGCTTCCAAAAGGAATGGCATGCATTGGTTTACAGATTGTTGCTTGAATGTCACTGTCAACCTGGATTTTCACTATCTCTACAGCACCCCTTTCTGGCAGAACCTCAGTTTTGACACACTGAACATCACCAGACCCCTCCTTCTGCTTGTTCTCTGAATTCCAAGTAAAAATTCCTCCACTAAAGGACTCATCCTCTGGCGTCTGATCTTTTTGAGGCCCTATGGCCTTATTTGGAATTTCATCTTTAAGAATATATTTTTCAAAATATATTCCAGTTCCATCATCTGTGTCTGAATTCCTACTAGGGAAAGACGCATTAGAATTACCACTTTCCTCATCAGAGGGAGCCTCATCCTTTGTCTTTTCTCCTACTGCTTCTGCATAGAGGTCCTTGTACAAAAATGATAGAGCAGGTGGCTCCTCTAGAAGCTCTGGATTAATTGCAGCAACAGTGGTAGGGAACAAGAGAGATCGTTCTAGCACTCCTTCTTCTGAGTCAAAGAGTGGGGTCCCTGGTGACTTCCGTTCATCTTCTACATTTGTAATGCTTTTACTGCTAGAATCAATTGATTTCTGCAGAGGTAAAGGCTTTGAAGCATCTGCATAGGACTGCATTTTGCTGTCTCCTTTCATGGTACCATAAAAGACTTCATCCAGATCCTCAAGTAAGGAAAACTCTTCCAAAGTGTCTGCCTCAGTGCTTTCTTTAAAAGATTTGGCTTCTTCAATAGGTTCATTGGGATCTTCTGTCACAGGAGACAATGAAATTGGTCTTTCAAAATGTGGCTTAATTGGGGATTTGTCATCAATCAATGTATATTTTTCAAAATAATCCATATCAGCAGTACCATTATTAGGATCCAGCACTGCACAATTATTTTTCTCTAGCAAAAAGGGATTTTCTTGTTGTGTTTCTCCAGTTTCCTCAGCATTATCTTTTTTGACCAATTCTGGTATTTCATGGCTTTCAGTCTTTCCACACACTGAGCCCTCTGAAATTTCTGTGGTTCTTCCAGAGGCTAGGGCTCTGCGGCCATCATCAGCTGATTTTCTTTTAAATGAAGGATTTGTTTCCAAGTATTCTAATTTATCTGGCATGTGTTTACTTTCTTCTTGATCAACAGAGGAAATATGTGTCGGAGCATGAATATTGAGTATTTCATAACCTTCTGAAATGATATTAAATAGATCTTTTTGTTCAGTAGTCTCCAGAGCACACTGACTGTCTTCTACAGCACTCACATGTTCCATTTCTTCCTCTTCTCCTCTCAGGTAATGTTCAGGCACTTCAGACACTTTGCCTACCTCCAGATGTTGCTCTACTTCCATTCTTGTAGGGTTTACAGTACTAGTTTCATACTCCACAATGTTATCTGGACCTTGATTATCTCCTACCTGAGATAGTAAATCATACCTTTGCATTTCAGGACTAGTGTCTGAGGATTTCCTGAGAGAAAATTCATTCAATGCTGATTCAGAAACTCTAAATGCATGCTCCTTTTTCTCTGTAGTCCCATGAACTGTAAGTTCTGGGTAACTTCCAGCTGGGAATTGTTTTGATACAAAATCAGAAGCTTCCTTTGGAGAAAACTGAATTCCTTGCCTGTCTACATCTGCAGCCCTTTTTGGACTAATTGAGCAAGCTTTCACCTCTTCTACCAGCCAGCTAGCTAGCCCAAAAGATGGAATATCTGGATTCTGCTTTTCATCAGAACTACAGCCAGCAGACTTAATCTCTGCTGAAGAAAGACTGTCCTGTTCACTGGAATAATGCTGATTTTTGTGTGTCACGGTTTCACAAAGAATATCTGATGAAATAGCTTCCAGATGCTCCAAGGTTGTATGCTTTTTGTCTTCAAAACGTTGGTGCATTTCACATCCATGCTCTCCTTCAGTATAAACACCTGAAACTATGTTAGATTGCTTTCTCAGCATGCCTGCTACATCAAAAACAGATGATGGAATATTTTGTTTCTCTTCATCATCAGTAAGAGCCACTGATACTGACCTTACAGGTTCTGACTCTCCAGGTAACATATGAAAAGGTACAAATGACTCTGACTCTGCTTGCTGGTCTGCTACAGCAGTCACCTCTGACTCTGTGGTCACAGACTTTGGCACTGGCTGCACATCAGGTTGCATTTCTTGCTCATCTTGCTCAGTCGTGAATTTAGAGGAACTTCTTAGCTGCTCTGGTGACAAATATTTTGTGTCCAGCAAACAAGATTCTGGCTTGTCTTGATCTTGTGTGTGCACTGGAGACACACTCTCTAACTGCACTGTCCTCGAGCTTGCTGTTTCAGGCAAACTGAGCAGAATTTTTTGCAATTGTTTTTCATCATGTGGCGGAATTACATGTTTACACTCTGATTGTACAGGCTGGGTGATAAGTGGCTGCATACTTTGCTTCTCTTGTTCAGCAAGGGACCATGTGGGAACCAAATATTCAGAGTCTGGTTTTGAATAAAGTAGAATTTCTTGCTGACATGTTTCATCACCTGAATGAAATGAAACTGAAGGTTCAGAACCCAATTTTGAAGGTACAGTCAAGTAATCCTGACTTTCTAGAGTTTCTGCTTTATCTGTAGAATATGATAAATTTGATCGTTCAGATTCTAATTGTGTAGCTGTGTGGAAGTAATGTGGAGTCAGTTCTGTCTCTGCTTCAGGTAAAATTTCATATTCAGCCTCTGACTGTGCAGCCACAGGCAAATGTAGAAGACTTTTTGTATTCTCTGCTTCTTTTCTTGGAAAAAAGGACCCTGACTCAGGCTGGGCAGTTTCTGAGTGCTCTGCTTTATGGCTCGAGTAAGATAAATCTAAATGTTTGGGTGACAGGCCTCCAGTTACAGGTGAGGACTTAGGGCTTCCTTCTCGGTTTGTTTCAGAAACAGCATGTGAAGCACCCAAAGGTACAGACACTGTTTTTTCAGTAAGAGATGAATATGGTTGAATTTTTTTTCTCTCTGCTTCCTCAGTGGAAAATGATAAATCTTGTTGTTCAGTTTCCAGCTGAGCAATTAGAGATGAAGTAGCCCCAGTGTCTCGCTTCTCAGAATGTCCTGCTCTCAGCAGGGCCATTTTACACTTTCCTGCTTTGTCAGTAGGACTTAATAAATCCAATGCTTCGAAGTCTGATTGTGCAGTTCCTTGCTCCTCAGTCCTGGCAAAGGCATATGATACAGCAGGTGTTTCTGGTTGATCTGTTTCAACATCAGAGTACTGCAAATTAACACATTGCAGTTCAGGTTGGGCCCCATCCCTCTGCTTGATTTCACCCCCAAAATATGGTATCTCTGGATGCTCCAGCTGGGCAGTCTGTGGTTGCCCTGACTCACTGTAGGAGTACGATGAATCTGGTGGCTTCATTCCACGAGTCTCTACTTTGCCAAAAGAGCATGGCAAATCTGCATGTTTTGATTTCAGTTGTTCTGGTTGCAACTGCTCTGATTTTCTGGTGTAATGTGAAAAATCAGAAGGCATGAACCCTGCTTGTGCAGTGTCCTGTTTTTCTATCTTGCCAGAGGAACAGAAGTCTGGAAATTCCCCTTCCAGTGGGGACATATTTGGTTGCTCTCCTGTGCCATGAGGACTTGAAAACATTGGTTGTTCCAATTTTAGTTGTACTGTTTCCTCTGGTTGTAATGTATAGCTTCGCCTCTCCTGCCTGACCTCCAGCTGTGCACTTTGTTTTTCTTCACTAACAGACGAGGACCAATCTGTGTGCAGTACTTTGCCCGTGGCATCCAAGATAGCTGAATGTTCAGACTCTGGTAAGCCAGCCTGTGATGGCTTTGTTTTTACAAAAGAATACAACAAACTCTGTTCTTTCAACTCTGGCTGTGTTGTTTTAAGAGGTTCTGCTGTGCCAACAGAGAAGGACAAATCTGCATATTCTGATTTTGCTTGGATATTTTGCGGTTCTTCTCTTTTCTCTATAGAGCACTGAAACTCAGGGTGTTCTGCCTGCATTCCTGCATCTTCCCATTGCTCTTCTTTGCTGAGAAATGGTGAAAAATCATCTGTTTGTTCCTGCTCTGGTTGAATCTTCTCTTGCTGTACTGTGCCAGTGGAATGTGATAAATCTGGATACTCCAAATCCTCTTCAGCAGTTTGAATTTGCTGTGTTCCACCAATGAAACATGATAAATCCATTATTTCTCCCTCTGTCTGTATGATTTCATGGTCTTCTAATCTGCCAGCAGATAAATCTGAATGGTTTGATTTTGCATTTAAAGTTTCTTGTTCTACCTCACTAATAGAATGAGATAAATCTACATGTCTCAATTCTGTCTGTGACTTCTTGCCTTGTGCATCTTTTTTGTAAGAATGCAAGAAGTGTGGCTTCTCCTCTTGAGCAGTCTGTCCTTGCTCTGTTTTGCCAGGCCAAGATGATAGAACCGGTTTTCCTGACACTAGTTGTGTAGTTTCTTGAGGTTTTGCTTTAGCAAAGGAATATGATAAATCAGGATGATTTGGCTCTGTTTTTGCCGTTTCTTTTCGCTCCACTTCTCCACTATGAGATGATGAATCCAGAGTCCCCTGTTTCTCTTTCGCAGCTTGTGGATGCTCTGCTCTGCTGGCAGACTGTCCCTTACTAGGGCATTCCACAGCTGTGTGCTCCACCCCTTCTTGTCCCACTTCAGCAGCTGGGGGTGCCAAGTCTGCATGACCCAGCTCCAGCTGTGCAGATGGAAGCTGCTCCATTTTATCATGACCACACAACGCACCTGGCTCTTCCAACCCCAGCTGGATCATTTCTTGCACTTTGTCAACGGGACATGGTACACTAGGGTGCTCGGGTTTCGGCTGTGGTGTTTGCAGCCCCCCTACTTTGAAAACAGAGTAAAGCAAGTCAGGCTGCCCCTGCCCTAGTTCTGCCATTTTTGCTTCTGCTGAACCTGCAGATGGGGACAAATGTGAAATTTCCACCTCTGGCTGAACCATTTGGTGTTCCGCTTTTCCAAAGACGTAAGTTTGCTCAATTTCTTGTCCTCTTCGTTGCACCTCTGTGTTGTACAGAGAAGATATCACATCAGTGTGCTCTGTCTCTGGTGGCATTATTTCATCATCTGGCCTATCAATGGAAAATGATAAATCTGGTTGTTCCAAGCCCTCCTGGCTATGTTTGAAATGCTCCATTTTACCAGCAGAACTTTTCTTAAGTGATAACTTAAGTGATAACTTTTCTTGTTCTAACTGCTGCTTTGTGGCTTGCTGCTGCTTTTCTCTGCCAACAGAAAGTTTTCTGTGTTTCTGATCCAATGGTGTTGCTTCTTGCTGTTTTGTCTCATCAGTGGAATGTGACAAATCAGGACACTTCCTTTCCCATGGTGCAATTTCTGGATGTTTCAACTCTATTTGTGTAGTTGCTGGAGCTCTTTTTTTGGCCACTTTAGGCAATTCTTGATGTTTAGAATCAAACTTTTGAGTTGCTTGTTCTTTGCCTGAATATTTTGAATCCAGTTGTGAAGTTTCTTGCTGATTTCTTTGTACATCAGAACATGGCAGATTTAGGTATTGAGATTCTACTTCCATACTTGCATCTTGTGCAGCTTTGCCCGGGGTTCCTGATGAATCCAAATGTTCTGATTGTTGCTGTATTTCTCCCATGTAGTGCGAGAGCTCTGGATGTCCTGACTCCTGCTCTACAATGCTGCCTGGTTCTGGCTCACCACTGTCACATGAAAAATCTGGATGTTCCATCACTACTGCTTCAGCTTCTCGTTGCTTTGAATGAAGTGGTAAGGTTGGATTTTTCAATTTTTTTTCTCGTTCAGTTTCATAAAAGGAACATGACAAATCTGGATATTCTGAACTCATTTCCATTTCCAGTGGAGCTTCTTTTCCACTGGAAGGTGGCAAAAACATTTGCTCCAGCTCTGGATGTACTATTTCTTGTTGCTCTGTTTTTCCAGTCAAACAGGGAAGAAATGGTTGTTCTGATTTTTGCTGCATTGTTTCCTCCTGTGTTTCTATACTTACATAAGATGTTTCTTCTGGATATGCTGGCTCTGTTTGCATTTCTTCTTGCATTTGCTTACTGAAAGAATATGGCAAAGACGGATGCACTAACCCTGGTTGAGCTATTTCTTGCTGTGCCAAATTTGTTTGGTCTATGACCTGTGTCATCTCTTTACCCCAGCTTTCTGACAAATCTGAATACTCTGTTTCCATTAGCACAGCTTTTTGTTCATCTGTTTCTTGCTGTTTCAGCCCTCTTTGTACTGTATCTTTTTTTTCCATTCTGCCAGCAGAAGATGATACATCTGGCTTGGACGAATTCAGTGGTGGTGTTTCTTCTTGTTGAGTACTAGCAGCGGAAAAGGAAGGAAAAGACTGTTCCTGCTCCATTTGTGTAATCTCCCAGGGCTTTACTTTGTCAGTCAAATGTGACCCCAGAGAGCCTGACTCCACTCCTTTTTGCATTACTTCTCCAGTGATAAATGAGAAATCCCTGTTATCTGAAACTAGTTCTACATTTTCATGTTGCTCTGCTTTGTTAATGAAACACGTTGGTTCCAGACCTTCTAAGTTTCTTTGTACAGATTCCTGTGCTGTTTCTCCCTGGGAATAAGAGGAATCTGTTTGTTCTAGCTTTGGTTCTAATACTTGATGCTGTTCTGTTTTGCCAGGAGAGTATGCTGTCTCTGGTTGTTCTGCCCTCAGTTGTGAGGTTTTATGTTGCTGTTCTTTTCCAGTAGAATATGACCAAATTTGATGCTCTGGCTGAAATTGAGTAGTTTCTTCTTGCACTCCCTTGTCACTGGAATCCAGCTTACCTCCATGTTGTGAATTCTGCTGTATAGGCTGTGGCTGTTCTCCTTTGTCACTAAAATATGCATCAAGAGAATTGTCTGGATCTGCTTGCGACAATTCTTTCTGCTTTGTTTTGTTTATGGGACATGGTAAATCTGAAAGTGCTGTTTCCAGATACTCCGTTTGCTCTTTCTCAGCTCTTTCGGTGGAATCAATTAGGTCTGCATGTACCAACTGGAATCCTGTAGTGTTTTCTTTCTCTGCTTCCTTCATCAAACATGATAAATCTGAAGATAGCAGCGCAGGCTCTTCTTTTTCTTCATGTTCTCCTTCTTCAAGGAAATAAGATTCTGGCTGTTCCAGTTCAAAATGATCAGATGTTTGTTTTTCTGTTTCTTGCCTGGAAATTAAAAATTCCTGATGTTCCATTTCCAGCTGTGTACTTTCTGATTCCTCCACTACTTTCTCAGTTAAAGAGGAGTCTGGATGACCCATGTCGAGCTGTGCACTTTCCGATTTCTCCATTTCTTCCCTGGAAAAAGAAGAGTCTGGATGATGCCCCTCCAGCTGTGCACTCTCTGATTCCTCCGTTTCTTCTCTGAAATATGATGAATCTGGATGTTCTGTCTCCAGCTGTGAACTCCCTGATTTCTTTGCTTCTTTTGTGGAAAAAAGCAATTCTGGATATTCTGTCTCCGGTACTGCACTCTCCAATTCCTCTGTTTCTCCCCTGGAATATGAGAAATCTGGATATTCTGTCTCCAGCTGTGCAGTTGCTGGTTCCTCCATTTCTTCCCTGGAAAAAGAAGAGTCTGGATGATGCCCCTCCAGCTGTGCACTCTCTGATTCCTCCGTTTCTTCTCTGAAATATGATGAATCTGGATGTTCTGTCTCCAGCTGTGAACTCCCTGATTTCTTTGCCTCTTTTGTGGAAAAAAGCAATTCTGGATATTCTGTCTCCGGTACTGCACTCTCCAATTCCTCTGTTTCTCCCCTGGAATATGAGAAATCTGGATATTCTGTCTCCAGCTGTGCAGTTGCTGGTTCCTTCATTTCTTCCCTGGAAAAAGAAAAGTCTGGATGCTCCATCCCCAGCTGTGCACTTTCTAATTTTTTTGTTTCTTCCTTGGAAAAAAATTCTTGATGTTCTGTCTCCAGTTGCGAACTCCCTGATTTCTTTGCTTCTTTTGTGGAAAAAAGCAATTCTGGATATTCTGTCTCCGGTACTGCACTCTCCAATTCCTCTGTTTCTCCCCTGGAATATGAGAAATCTGGATATTCTGTCTCCAGCTGTGCAGTTGCTGGTTCCTTCATTTCTTCCCTGGAAAAAGAAAAGTCTGGATGCTCCATCTCCAGCTGTGCACCCTCCAATTCCTCTGTTTCTTCCTTGGAAGAAGAGAAGTCCAGATGCTCTGTCTCCATCTGTGTTGTCTCTGATTCCCCAGTTTCTTTGCTGGAATGTGAGAAATCCGGGTGTTCCATCTCCATTTGCACACTTTCTGCTTGTTTGTTTTTTTCAATGGAAAAATCAGACTGATCAAAATCTACTGCTTCACCTATAGCTGAAGTTTTCTGAGTTTCTTCTTCTGTTCCTGTATCAATAGGATATGAAATGCCCAAATATTTAGAATCTATGTTTTCTGGAATTGGTGGATTTAGTTTAATTGCTTGCTCATCTGTTTCCTGAAGGGAGGAGGAAAAGTCTTGTTCAGACTTTGTTTGGTTCTCCAGATAAATATTTTGAGTTTCTGAGAGAGGGGTCTCTTGAACCTCTTTTCTTTCAGCAGAATGCATTAGACCTGAAGTCTCAGATTCTGACACTGCAGTTGTTGATAAGGGACACTTGGTTTCCTGCTTCTCTGTTTCAACTCCAGAATATAGTAAAAGCATGTTTTCAGACTCAGATTGTGCAGTTTCTGATGACTGAGGAACAGTATCTTCCTTTCTTATTTCAGTTAGAGTGGAATACTTGGATTTAGCTGATGGAGCACTAGGTAAGTAAGACTTATGTGCTTGCCTCTCAGGATGTTCTGACATGGATGCTGTAGGCAAAATATGCTGAGTATTTCTATCTGCAGAATTGGGCTGAAATTCCTGCTTTTTCGGTTCATCCAGATGACCTGATGCTGTCAGGACGGACTGGTCTGTATTTTCAGCTGAGGGAAGTGGTACTTCTTTCTCATCAGACTCTAATGACCTGGAACTTGTTGGCTCTGTTACTGATGTTTTGGCCACAGGTGAATGACTTTGCTGCTTCCAGGCTTCTTTAGGAGGACAGGACTTCAGGGAATGTCCTGATATCTGATTTGAAGTGTCCAGAAGAGGTTGTCTGTCTTTTCTTTCCTCCTGTTGAAGAGTTCCTTCTTTCATTTTAATAGGTTGAATATTTTCAGATGAAACATCATCTTTTTTAGTAAGCTGTTTTTCAAGAGGTGGTGTTGAAGAAAAGGTTTGGTTTGTGTGTTCAATGAGTTGTTCTCTTTGCTTCCTTCTTCTCTCTGATGGTGTTTCAAGAATTCTACTTCTTGCTCCCTGAAAAGATTTTGGACGTGTTGCTTCTAAGTGTGAACTGAACTTCTGCAATCTTTCTTTTACTGACGTTTCAAGGAACTGTTCAGAATCTCCTGAAACTGAGCTACTTCTCCGTATTCTGTTTTTCTCCGATGTTTCAGGGGGTGGACCAGTCCCTCCAAAAATTGAGTTGAAAAGCTGGATTCTAGCTTGTACTGGTCCTCCAAGGATCGGACCAACCTTTCTCAGTCTGCTCTCCCTAAATATTGATCTTATTGGAGCACGTTTTACCGGCTCTTCTGTGATGTTCTCTAGATCTTCTTTGTTGTCCAACATTTCTTCATCTGTGTCTTGTGCTTCCACCTGCTCAACATTCAACACAGAGGCCTGCACATCTCCTAGAACAGTTCTTGGTTCTTGCCTCTGCATTCCAGCTGAGTCACGTTTTTTACTGCTCTGGCCTCCCTTCAGGCTTGTAGCCATCGGCACCCTATTTGAAGATTTTCGTGTCCTTTTCCGAACAATCTTACCTTCATCCATAATAAAGATAACTTTTCCTGGAGGAGAACCTACAGGTGAACTTTCCATACTGTAAAGATCAGAAGTTGTACTAGTTTCTGAGGTCCAGGGAGTAGAACATCTGCTTGAGCTGGTTTCCCAGGTTATTCCACTGTCTTCACTTTGACATGTTACCATAGAAAAGGAGGGGTTAGTCATGATGTACTGAAGCCTGGGTTTCACATCGTCACTTTGGATAAGATCTTTTAAACTACATAAAAAGAGAACACAATAAAAAACAAAAAAAAGCTGTGAAAACACACAAGAAATTAAATTATTGCTATAAAACCTGATTTTTTCATTACAGTAAAAATACTTTTCAAAGTTGTAAAAATATTGCATAAGCATAAATTTTGAAGTACAAGCATAAGAAAAGTCCTATTTCATGTGACAAACGTATTTTAGATGAATTTGTGTAAAACTGCATGTTGCAAGGTTAGTTCAATGAAGGGGAGGTGTTTAAATGCTTTTGACAAAGCAGGAAAAATAGTCTTTCATCTGACCTTGTTTTGCCAGTGTGAGATTGAGCTGGTTCTGGGGCTGGTCTCCAGCAAGTATTTATTTCACAGTATAAATTAAACCTTGTATTAAACACTTAGAAGATACTGTCAGTGTTTTAATAGCACCATACTTGCTTTGTGCAAGTGTGAATGATTATACAATGCTCAAAGGAGTAGGGAGCCCATCCACTAGTTTGATTCTGTCTTCTCATATGTTTCATCCCCTAAGCACTCTTGGTATTTAACAAAGTAATTTAGAATACATTCAACAATAAAAAAATACTGAACTCTCCCCAAATGAAATAGTAATGTTTCATAAAGCTAGCTTTAAACGTTATGATGTATAATCAATGCACTATCATATGCTGCAATCAAATTTTTCAGTTAAAAGAAAAGGCTGGAGAAACGTTTTTCAGGGACGCTTTAGAAAGGAAAATGGTCTTCAAAATAAGAGTGTAAAAGCTAGCAAAAGCAATTAGAAGACATAATGTAGCTGGGGAGAGGGAGTATTTTTGGGGTGCAACATATACTCCCAAAAAAGCATAGAAAATGTAAGCAAAACACTCAACCTCTGAGATCAAGTCCAACCCTTGATCCACCATCACAACTGTTACTAGACTATGGAACTAAGTGCCATGTCCAGCCTCATCGTAAAAATCTCCAGGGACGGAGAATCCACCACTTCCCTGGGCAGCCCATTCCAATGGCTGATTACTCTCTCTGTGAAGAATTTCTTTCTAACATCTAACCTAAACCTCCCCTGGCACAGCTTAAGGCCATGCCCTCTTATCTTACTGCTGGTTGCCTGGGAGAAGAGACCAACCCCCACCTGGCTACAACCTCCTTTCAGATAGTTGTAGAGAGCGATGAGGTCTCCCCTGAGCCTTCTCTTCTCCAGGCTAAACAACCCCAGCTCCTTCAGCCTCTCCTCATAGGACTTGTGCTCAAGTCCCTTCACCAGCCTGGTTGCTCCTCTCTGCAAATCCTATGGAGAATCATAATCGCCCCATCAAGCAAACCCTCTGAACTCTAGGATTTTTGTAAAGGTCACTCAGCAAAACTGCTCAGTACCTCATGGAAACAGAAAGGTCATCCTGCTACTGGCAAGGTTGACCTTACCTTTCATGAATTTACTTTCCAGAGTACAGAGCAAGGAGGACTACCCTGGGCTGGCCCATGCTCAGGTCTGTGCAAACTGTGGCACAGACTGTCTCTTCTCTGATTTCCTCCATGCAAACTGAAGACTTAGACTGAAGTGGAACAACAGCCTGACCAGCCAGAGGTGGGACAACACAGTATCAAACTCTGGTGATGAGGCATAAAGCCAGCTGTGGTGATGGGGCTGGCCTGGAAACAGTGACTAGCAGGACAAGTTAGACTGAACTCCACAGTTCAAAGCAAGTGTGACAATACAATATTAAATAATCACATGTTAACCAACCCCCACCTCTACTCCCCCAAGCCCAGCCCTCAAATGGACATAAACCCCAGGATGTACAGCCAATTCTCTGCCTTGATGTAGGCTATCTAGACTCTCTATCAAGGCTAGACAAAGCCATAAGCCATAAGTGAAAACTTACAGGTTGGAGGAAGAGGCACAGCAAACACATCTATACTGATTTTTCTGCTAGCTTTTCCTTTGCCATTTCCATGGCTTGGCATTAAGTTGACTGGGGCATAGTAAAATAAAAATAAATTAAAAAATAAAAATTAATAGCAATAGTACTAAGAAAGTTTTCTGTTATTTGAGTCCACAATAACAAGATGACAAATCTTTTTTTTCCCCCACATATTTCAATGTCTAAATCACACTCATATTTTTAAACTTATATTTCTGCAGTATCTGGCACTATTAAATAAAACTTCATGCAGAACAGAGTAGCACTCCCACTTCAGCTGATATTAGTGAATATGAATGGGTTGCCCTGGCCCTGCCTATGCAAAAAGCTTGAATTATTCACATCATTATCTCATTTTCATCGTCACAAACTGGTCACAGTTCATATTCTTCTACAGTGTGATGAGACAGTGTTTTATACTTTAAAGACCAGAATGAAAGACACATAACTCATGCATTCCCTCAACACATTCCAAATGCTGCCCTAGTTTTGTGAACAATTTGTATGCTGCACAGTAGTAGCTAAAAGACCCTTCTCTCCAGCCAGAGGAAGTGTCTACCATTGCAAAAAGACATTTGCAACGTTTCAGCTCCATAAATGCAGATATGAAACCACTGATACCCAGAGACAAAAGCCAGCGCTGTCTTTTCTTCCGTGTAGGTATTTCACACCCAATCCTGTTGGCACATATGCTATCATTTTGTTATTTCACTGCTAGGACATCAGCTTAAACTTTTTATAAGTCTTGGAGACACTGACAACCAGTTTTGTGCTTCCTGCCAAAACAGCTCAAAACCAGATTTATCTTATTGCCTCCGCCTTCTTCTCACATGCTGTGTCCACTGGGATTTCAGGTTTCTAGTCCAGCCTGTCAGGCCTGGGACGTGTTCCATCATGTATCATTCCAGGGAAGAGTTTTCACCTCCCCACCTGCTGAGTAGTAATGTTTAGACACATTGGGAGTGGCGTGTGCACACTTGTGCACACCACAACTATCACAAAGAGATGCAGCCAGCCCATGATCTTTCTAAAATCCTCCACAGCCTCCCTTTATTATCTTCACATCAGACCTTGCCATTGCTGATATCATCAAAATTTGTTGCTGTTTGCTGCATAGCACCTCACAAGCTGAAAAAAATGCAGATAAAATGACCAAGATGTCAGCCTAGGGCTGCATTGACAAAGTATCTCATTCTCTGAAGGCTCCTGTTCAGGAACAATGCAGGGTCGTGGAAACTTGTAGTGGCCAGCTTGCCTTCCCAGGAGAAAGGAACTACTTATTTTGCTGTGCTTTTGTTTTTATTCTGGATATTCCTGTAGTTTCAACCTTTACCATGCTGCCCTTTTCCCCCCACAGAAATCAGTATGCTCAGCAAGGTCTCTGCCTATTGCTCTGCATTTCCCAGGTTTATAGCTCATCCATCCCCTTCTTCAGGCTAGGAGAATTAGGAGCTATAGAAAGCCATTTTAAACCCAGCCTTTAACCTATTGATAACCTATTGTTGATTTCCTTCAGTGTTAATGATTCCTCTTCTGGTAACAGAGTAGCTCATGCATCTGTCCAAATTCAAATGAATATTTATTCTAAAAAAAAGTAAGACAGCTGCTTGTCCAGCTACAAAGCTGATTTTTATTATGAGTAGCTGGGAGCCAGGAGCTGGGCCTGTCTCACATATTTTGGTCCATCCCCAACACTTAGAAATATCTGGGAAGGGACACAACCTGCTGCAGTACTGATCACTTTGCCAGACACCAGGTCGTGGCATGTCCTAGTGGCATTCCCAGTTGCAGGATCAGATGGTGCTCGAGAAAATGCAGCACCTCCATGCCCCAAAGGTCTGCCCTGCTCCTGCATTCTGCATTCTCCACCATACATGCTGTGGAGGGAGCACAGGAATCAAACACTTGAGTCTGGATGGGAGACTTCCTTTACACAGTTACTTAATCACTCTGTTGAGACCCAATGGGGAACTTCTTGAGGTCCGAGTGTTGTTTTAGATCCCAACTGCAATGCAGACCTTTATTAAGTACTCAGTTAATATTATCCAAAAGGCTGAAGAGAAAGAAAACACGGAGTGCCCAGCTGCAGGAGCCGGCTGGAGGTGGGGTCACTGGCTGCACCCCTCCCCTCTGCTTTGCCACCACCTCAGCATTTTGCCCCATTTGGCTGCTCTCAGTGCCCTTTTGCTCAAGTCTCTGCCCTGACATGCTTGAGATGACTTGCACAGCTCCACTTCCCAGCACCCTCACCTTCCCTGCCCACATGCCTGCTGCATGTGGCAGAGAAGCAGCCCTGACAGCCACTTCCACCCGGGGCCAAGGCAGGCACTGCATCATCAAGGAAACTAAAATAACACACCCTTTCCCCACATCTTTCTCTGCTTTGAGCAGGATATGGTAAACCTTTTCTTGGGAAGACAAATCCCCAGCACTCCCCCCCTTCTCACTCCTTCTTTCTCACATCCCATTTACTATCATTCCAGTCTTTTGCTCTCCTAGATGCTGCAGCAACCCCCACATGGCAGGCAGACCCTGTCTCCACTGTGCTTCCTCTTCTACTTGTTTTCACCAATCATTCCAAACTAGACCAGGCTCTAAAGCTTACAGACCTCTGATCTTGTGGAAGGACTGCTTCATTTAAAACAAACAAAAAAACCCCAACAAAATCAACCAAAAACCAACAAACAACCAAACACCAACAAAATAAACAACAACAACAACAACAAAAAGAAATAAAAAACAATTCCAGAACTCCAAGACTTCTCTCCATCTACTGGTTATAGGTCACCACTAAATGAGCAGATAAAATGAACCCCATACCTATTCCAGGCAAATGAGCTATTTGGAAACATGAATTGGCTGTAGAGCCATTTTTATGTAAACCCTGCCCAGAGATCAGAGGCCTTCACACTGCGAAAAGAAATCAGCTGGGAATAGTCTGAGAGACAGAACTGTGCCAGAACAGTTCACCCATCACGCAGTTGTTAGAGACACAGATACTCCAGCAGGTATGTAAACCAGTTAAACAGTAAACAATTTTCATATAGTTAGACTTAAATCTCACCATTACTGTGATGGTTTAGCCCCTGTGCTTTTTGCACCATGTTATCAACTCATAAATTTTCCTAATTGGTAGAAAGGGTTTGCACAGACAAAACAGATCGCCTTGAAATGGGGTAATACTAAGATTTATTGCTACACTACAGAACTAAGGGAAATACTTACATATATATATATATACAGTTCTAACTAGTTTTCTTATAATAACACACCTATATATGTACAAATGCCACCCCTCTCCTCTTCCTCAAAAACAGTCCAGAGGAAGAAAGAGAAGGGAGGAAAAAAAAGTCTTTAAGGTAACAGTTCCAAACTCTTGCAGTTTGAATCTCTCTTTCTCTCCATCAGAATGCAAGGGAGTTTACTCCCACCTTGCT